>CM054124.1:64181244-64426244 GCA_028751855.1 Ambrosia trifida | reverse complement strand
TCCAACCAGTTATTCTTCGTGTAGGAAAAAACGTCTGAAAAATATAACCAAAACTTGTCAGGCGTGTGTATGTAAACAAGTACGTATGTAATTATGTAAAACTACTTACCTAGCCGATCCATCTTTTCCAGATATGACTAAAATTGCCCCAAATTGTATTCGTATAGGGTTTCCGTCGCAGAGTCACACAGCCACCAAAACATTCGAACAAATTCCTTCCACTCCTTATCCGTGAAATCCTTCTTGCTGTTCCTGTTGATATTCTGCGAGATATGAAACCGGCATAGATACTTGTACGCCTTTGGGAAAACCACATCACACGCGTTCATCAGCGCAAGGTCCCTGTCTGTCACAATCACTCGCGGCTCCATACATTTGTCCAACATAGACTTTATCCTCTCCAACAGCCAAATGTAGTTATCAATCCTCTCAGAAGAAATAAACGCATGGGCAATCGAAAACGACTGGTTTGTCGACGCCATACCCACTACCTGAACAAACGCCATATTGTACATGTTTGTATTGTAGGTGGCGTCAATCATCAGCACATGCGAGAATGCGCACCACATAGTATGTGAATGTTTGTGAACGAAGAAAATATCCGTGAGAGCCTTCGTGGTTTCATCCGCACGCGTGTAGTAGGTGAATCCTCTCTCCGTCAGAAAGTATTCGAGGTGCTCCATTGCACCTTTGGGAATGACTCCCTTTCCAGCATTCATCATCTGAGCCACATTGTGTATATCTTTCAGGGTAGTCTTTTTCTCTGGGTTCTTTGAAACGATCATTCTCCAGATGCTACGCTTGGGAACATCATTCTCTGTCATCTCCCCGACCAGTTGTCTGTCATCCACAGAAAGCCTTCTGGCATACGGGTGACCCTCTAAGTGTTCAAAGGGAGTGTGGTTGTGCGTCAGGTTTTTCACCTTTAACCTCCAAACCCGTGTCCGAGTTTCAAACACCCCTGTCAACTTAAACGGGCAGCCAATTTTTTTGCTACCTGTCTTCCTCACCAAAGCCACACTCTTATGCTCCCCCCAAGAGTGCATTGAAATACAACCTTAACAAAAATAAGTTTATTAGAAAATAAGTTTTTTTTATAATTTTTTTAAATAAATAATTATAAGAAAGTTTATTAATTAAAAATTAACAATACTCTTAGCTAGGGCTGTAAACAAACCAAACGTTCGGTGAACAGTTCGTAAACCGTTCGGCGGGAAGTTCGTTTGTGTCCGTTTGTTTAATAAATGAACAAACACGAACAAAAAATTCCGTTTGATTAATTAAACAAACAAACACGAACAAATGTCTCGTTCGTTCGATTGCGTTCGTGAACGTTCGGCAATGTGTTTGTTTACGTTCGTTTATTTATATCCGTTCGTGTATGTTTGTTTATGTTCGATCACTAGTTAAAACTTAGGATAATTATGAACTTTGAGTTAGGAATATCATGTATTCATGCCTATGCCTAAGTAATTTTAGATAATTATGTCTAAGTTAGTACAATTTGACTTATCGACATTGTTTAGTAGATGTACTTTGTCTAACGGTTAATATTAACAATGTTTTTTTAGTTAGTTGCATATTAAATGTTTGTTTTTGTTTGTTTGTGTTCAAGACCCGTGTTCACGAACAGTTCGCAAACAACTAGATTTCTTAACAAACAAACACAAACATAGAATTATGTTCGTTAGTGTGTTCGTGAACAGTTCGTTTGTCCAAGAAATCTTAACAAACAAACACGAACAAAGCCTTGTTCGTGTTCGTTTGGTTCGTTTACAGCCCTACTCTTAGCAAAGGAGAAACGTAATCCTAAAGGTGTGTGACCCGAAAACCACTGGTGCACCCGTAGGGAATTAACCTTGACCAACGATAAAACACATGTTTTTAGTAACTAATTTATAAGCTAAGTTTATTGTTACTTTTTAAATAACTATTTATAAAATACGCATTTGTTAATATCTTAAAAACAATAGTGACTGAAATATATACCTTCACGAACTGTTCTCCTCTTTTCTTCGATCTTTTTATAACTATGACGTCACCATTTGCCATTCCCGTATCATGTACCCAATCGACCAACTCAACGCGTGTCGAAAATGTCCGGTTAGTCTCGAACCAAAGGTTGATCGGGTTAGGTCCTTCCTCCTAATCTTCTACCCGCTTCTCATCGACAGCGCTGTCTTCATAGTGCGTACAGTCTTGTTCTTCAAATGTGTCATCACCACCGTTAGCGTCGTAAGTATAACCGTAGGCAGGTTGACTAGGCTCGTCTTCAAATTCATACGGGTCCTTCCACTGTGTATTCAAGTCCAGTTGTACCGCATTGTCACGGTAACGAATGCCAGACTGACCCTCCTCGACACTACTAGACCGACCCTGCCCGACATTATATGACGGACCCTGCTCGACATTATATGACAACCCCTCCTCGACATTATTATTATTATTAGAGTCGTAAGAATCACCGAAAATAAAGTCGTAATACGACATGTTATATATGTTGTGGACAAAGAATTGAAATCGAACGAGTTTATAATGAAATCGAATGAATTTATAGCCAAAATCTGATGGGACCAGGCGCCTCGCTTAGGCCAAAGCGAGGCGCCTGGGTAATTAATTCGAGAGAGTATCAAGCTTTACGTTTAATCAGGGTTAATCGAACTTTCAGCCGCCTCGCTTAGGCCCTTAAGGGGTTTAATTAGAAGTTTGGAGGGTTTAATTAGAACGACCCTAAAATATAACTCGTTTTCAATAAAATTTATATGAGAATGTCAAAAAAAAAAAAAAAAAAAAAATTAAACGCAATGTGTGTTTAGTTTTTCAAAATATTAATTAACGAAAGTTATAATAGAAAAATAAAACTATTGTTTTATCTATTATTAATATATATAAAAGAATTGAACATTGCTGACGTGGCGTGCAATGGTGCTTTCAACCTCTCCATGAAACTGCCACGTGGCATCATAATTGAAAGATTTTAGTGTTTTTGAATTATTTTCATTTTTAATTAAATTGAGTTATTTTAGGAAAAAAGAATTTAAAAAAAATTTAAATTTTCTCTCTCATATTTCCTCCCATAATTTTTAAACGTTTTTATCTTTTATATACGGGATTTTTTAAAGAAAAAAATTATACCAAATTAACGAGCGTTTTATTATCTTTCCAACGAGTACCATAGTGCTATATAAAAAACGGAGAAAAAATCAACTATTTTTTGTGGGGTTTCGTTCATACAGGAAAAAAACACACAAAGTGTTCATGTTATTCATTAATCATGTTTTTTCTTTTAAACCAGGTTTTTATCTACGATGTTGAAAATCAGCCCAATCGCCATGTTATCATTGGAATTTTACTAGGTATACTTCATCAAGAGAAGCTAGGAGAAAGAATCGTGCAACACTGCAACACATGGTGTCAGCTTATAGCAATGTTATTTTTTATTTATTTAATTACAAGAGTAATAAATATTACTATTAGTATTAGTATTATTAGAATGATTATATTTTTCAACCCCGGGACGCTCTCGGAAAGAATTGATAGTTGCTGTGTGGCGTTCAATGGTGGCCTCAACTATCTCTTGATTATGCCACGTGGCATAATGAGATGCAATGGTTGTAACTTAAGTGTTTGTTTAGTTGATTAGGTTAGGAATTATAAGAGCCATTAGAATGTGAGAAATTAGAGAGATGTTATGAGTTTTTGAATAGTTGCAGCTTACATAAATGATTCTTTAGATGATTACTGATTAGGTTTAGATTAGGGAATATGAGTTATTACTGATTAGAATACTATGAACATGCAATGATTGAGAGATTTTGTGGTTAGTTAACTTGAGCCATTTGTAATAGGTTATCACATAAAATTAGTTTTTCAACCCCGGGACCCTCTCGGGGTATTCAGCTAGTACGTGTATATTCAAATAAGTGTATTATAATGGGTAAAATGAAACTTAAAATAAAAAAGAAAGGCTTTATTAGCTGAAAAATAAAAGGGTGTTATATATCATTCAAAATCCATAAAAAGTAATACCAATAAAAGTACCAGTGTTGTTCAATCGATCGGTGCCAACTTGGTTCGTCCACGTACCACTATTTCGAATACCAATTAGGGATGAAAATGGGTCAGGTTTGGGACGGGTTTAGGTAATCCCAACCCCATACCCGATTAGGTATGCTTGTCCCAAACCCGGCCCAAAACCCGTCGGGTTTGTGTCGGGTAAATACTCATCGGGTATCGGGTATACCCGCGGGTTTTGGGTAAACCCATTAATTTTTAAAGTTACTCATTGAGTATATCCGAACAAAAACCCGACAGACATTTATTAGGTAACTATTAACCAAGTACATTTACCATTATTAAATATACATGTAAATGATTATAGTGTATAAATATAAAATACTTAAATCATATAAAAACAATCAAAGACATAGATAACAAATAGTATACACTAATTTTTGGTAATTTTAGCACAAGATGACAATGTAGATGGACAATTAAATATATTATGCATACATATTTAAAAAGATATATTATAAATTATATTGGGTATCTAATCGGGTAAACGGGTATACCTTATCGGGTAATCGGGTCGAGTAAACGGGTATATCATCAAATCCCAAACCCGCGAAAAAATTAAAAACTAATCCCATACCCGGACCCATACCCGATTACCTGACCTCAAACCCGTCCCAAATGTGTCGGGTTTCGGGTTTACCCATCGGGTTCGGGTTTGATTGCCATCCCTAATACCAATCCGTTTACAATAAAAATTATATAAACGCAATCACATATTTCGTTTTTACAAAGAAAACTAACGAATAACAGTTATTAGTTAATAGTCAAAAAATTAACAATCAAGAAAAATCACAATTCACTCAACGTTGCAAATCTAATATATGATAATTCGGATCGATGTCTTTAATAATATTTGTTTAATAACTAATATTTTTAAATGACAAGCTAACACAAACACTAAATCTACTTTAGATGTTACATTAACATTCGCTACCAAACTAGAAACCCATACACACTTAAAAGTTAAAAGCATCACCCGCAACGTGGAATTTCCAACCCGAGTGTCAAACGTGTAGGGACGGTAACGGGTCGGGTATAGGTCGGATTTGGTTAATACCATATCCATACTCGGTTATAAAATCTCATCTAATACCTGTCCTATTACTGGTCCGGTATTTGTTGGGTATTATGCATACCCACGAGTATCGGGTATACTTGTTGGGATTTGCATGTGTGTGTGTATATATATTACTTTCTTTTGTCATTTTATGTTTTAAAAATCTACAATATATTAAATTATAATATATAACATGCATATATCATTATCGTCATACTAAACTTTGAAATATTAAAATATAAATAGAGTAGGTTTTTCTATTCAAAAGAGGGTAGCGACGCAACTTGTAGCCGGTTTACCCAATGTCCACTTGTAAAACTTGTTGATTTTAATGAAATCATTTCTTGATAAAAAAAAAATTATAATATATATCTCAAAAATGTTTTTATATTTTGTAGCATATAAATATAAATAATAATATCATTAAAATATAATGTGACAATTAAGGTTAAGGTGACAGTTTGTCAGATATTAATTAGCAATGTTAATGCTCTTAGGGGCGGCGACTACAATTTTTGGTACCATCACACTACAAGCCCTATGGTTAATAACTAAGGCTGAACGGTGTGGTTAGGGGATGATGGGCATTCACGTAGGCAAATGTGTTAGTGGGGGAAGAGAATCTTCAGTATGATGAGCCAAAGGGTAGTGTGTACTATGATGATGAGCCTCATCATTGAATAGAAATAGTTAGAGATGGTATATGGATGAGGTGAAGGGACGGCTAGCATGGCAACCAAATGCCGTTCTTGATGATGATGCACCAGGGGCGGTGTTGCCGCCCCTAACTACACCATGTTGCGCCTATGCTGCTCCCCACACCGGATGGCCTAATATATATACAAAAGGATTTGTGGCCTACTAGAATAGATGTATCCAAATGTGTAAGAAAAAAATTTTACTTCCGAAAAGGTTTTAAGGGTTAAGTCCGGTTGTTAAAAAAAAAAAAAAGACCTAAATACGGGAGGATATTGGAGAATTCTTCTAAAAAAGTAGATAATAAAAGGAATAAACTTATTCCAGGTTGCTTTGTGTAACGGCTTCACGAAAATCAAGTAAGATAGCATCAACATAATAATCTTTCTAGTTGTTATCAGTATTATTAAGTACACTACACTACACATACAATACGGTCATGCACGTGTGAACCATTTTTATTGAAATTCTAATTGTATAATATCTAACACCAAAAGGCAAATCTGAACGTAACTTAGAGACGACGTAAGTACTACACATCATAAGAGTAACCAACAAAAATCACATAACAATTAAGATCGTATAAAGTGCATTTTTCGTATCAAGTGTGAAGCCTATTTAGGTATTGTGTTTTAATTTTAGGCATTGTGTTTTATATTATTTTGGTATAGAATTATATAGAAAACCACAAAACGTAACAATTTAAAACACTAATTAATGTATTTTCGACATTCACTCTAAAATACCATGCAAAGAAAGTGATCACTGTGTTTTAAATTCCAGGTCTATAATACATTTGATTGTATTTTAGATTATTACGTTTGGTGTTTTTCAATATAATACAAGCTAGAAGGAATTGAAAACATCATAGCTGAAATTAAAACATAATGACTACATAGACTTTTCACACTTTATATAAAAATGCAGTTTGTATAGGAACCTACACACACACATATATATATAGAGAGAGGAAGGTTTTAATACAAATGGTTCTTATCTTGTAAATAGGCCTTAACGTGATAAATGAATGAGATTATATACAAATGGTTCTCATCCTCATCCATTAAATTACACTAAAAACTATATTTTCCCTCTTATTCTCAATTAAATAATATTTTTTATACATTTATCATTATATTTTCTCTCTCTTTCACTGACAACCACTTTCAAAAAATAATAAAAAAATTTGGTGGTGAACAATAGCTTTTTAAATATACAAATGAATGGTAACATTTTCTCTCTCATTTACTCACAACCTTTAAAAATCACTTTTTAAGTATATGGGAGATACTGAGTCGTTGGAATACTTGTTCGTCAAATGCGTGTGGGCTAGAGCTCTTTGGTGGAAAATAAGCGAGTGGATAAAGATTGATGACTTCAAAAGAGAAGAGCCGATTGAGGAGCTACTGAAGAAATGCTGGCAGATTAATGGTGCTGCACAAAAGAAGAGAGTTGTTTATGCGATCGTCTTGTTGGTATTCTAGAAATTATGGATTAAGAGAAACGAAGCGATTTTTGCAAATGGAACCACGGCAACACCGATGCTTTTGGAAGATATTAAGATGGAATCCTTTTGGTGGATGAGTAAACGGGCTAGAATTCAAGGGCTGGAAAAGGAGGCTTGGTGGGAGTTTTCTCTGTTCGATAATGGTTAACATGGTTCACGACTGGAAGTATGGGTCATTGCGGGTGAACTGATCATGTTTTTTGAATTTGTAGTATGTGTTCTTGTTCTGTTTTGGTTTGTATTTATTTTGGGTTGACCCAGGTAGTTACTTGCTAGACTGTGTCTGGGTGATCATGTTATGTTATCTTTGGTGAAATAAAGTTTCGTTTGAATGTTCAAAATAAAAAGTATATGGGAGATACACTCATAAAATTTTAGGGATATAGGTAAGACTGTCTACATCTTACCCTCCTTGGACCCTACCTTAGCTTTGCTATAGGTTGGATTAACTGAGTATGATGATGTTTAAAATAGCCTGATCTAAATTAACAGAATAATCGTCGACTTCTATTTTTCACCTAACTAGCTAGCACCTACGTGGCACAATATTAACAAATTTTTGTGACCACTTGCCATATTCTTTGTCACCTGGTTTAAAAAGAATAATTTTGTTAATATATGAAAGCTTTCCAAAATAGACACCATCTAAAGGGTTGTTTAGTTAATTAAGTGTTGAATCATTAAGATGTCTGAATGGTTAATAGGCTCTGAATGATTAAGTGCTGAATGGTTCAGCTATGCACCAAGTCTGAATGATTCAACTTTTAACTATTCCAATTCAGAGTCTTTTTTTAGGTTGAAACAAATAGTCTGAATGTTTAACCATTCCAATTATTTTTTATGCATTTTTATTTTAATAAAAATGCATAAGATTCGGTTACAAGAGTAATTCGTATCTTTTGGATTTTGTCACTCGCATCTTTTGGCTCTTTGTGTATTAGTGCCACTTTAAGTGAATAAAATTTTTAGCACATGTAGGTAGAGATATAAGGGTATGTGTTGTGATTAATGTAGAGAAGAAAAAAAAAATATATGCACTACTTGATCACCGGAGGCTTTCACAATTCACACAAACTAAAGATGGAGGGTGCGCCTTACCCCAATACTCAATCTACTTAATCAAACTAACCAATAAAGTACTCAAATTTAGAAGGGTCACCTTACCCCAATACCTAAACAACTTAATCGAACTTTGAAACACTCATCATTCAAAAATATTATGCCACCTAGGTCAACCCACTGCACACTCTGTTTTCCCCACATGCACATTCGAGCTTTGATACCCAGCCAAACTACTAGATACCTTTACTCGGAGAGGAGGGGACACGTTACCCCTCTTACTCAGTCCTATGTGTACTTACCTTGGGGTGGCAGAGTATGGCGCTCCCTCCACCCTAAGATGTGTTGTGGTGTGAAACCAAAAATTTAAACAAGGATCATTATTGTAACATTTGAGAATTTTAGGGTATAAATGGACACGCAACCCACTCCCAGTCTCTCATTCAATCGTTGAACTCATCCCTGTCCCCGTGCATGTGGGAATCCCACGCCCTCATCCCGGTCCCTTCTTAGTGCAGGGCCGTGGTGGTGTTACCAAAATGCCACAAATCATTATGTTCACGCCCCACAACGTTTGGTCTAAGATGAATCCATAACATTAGGCAACTTTTTTTACTTTCCTTGGATTTTATCTTCGTTACCAAAATGCCGCAAATCATTATTGCTGTCGAACAAAAATGTAATGGTGAAGTCCTTGTGTTTTTTATGGTTCAAATTTGAACCATTGGTCTCCATATATCCATGCATACATATATATAATTTCTTAAGCATCCATCGTTCAATTTGAAACAATACAAAAGCTGACATGCCACAAAACCGGTATAAACATCGGTTCACTAATGATTTGAAACAATGGAACAAAAAACGTTGCTTTGATGGACATGACACGTGATAACATATGGGCTAAGTTGGTCCCGAACCAATCCCGATGGAGCTCAAAGGGTGTGACCCAATTGACGTCACGAGCACTTCACCGGGACGTGGTGCTGATGTTTGTTTCTTTTTGTTTGGCTACATTTTGTTTTCTCGTGAAGGTGTACGCCCTTAGACGATGACGTGTCACTTTGTGGCAGTTTGACCCATGTGTTGAATCTAAAAAAGCGATACTGTTAATTCGTATGTATATCATAGTAACACTTTTTTGTCACCTGGTTGTCGTTTTATATTGTGCTCTAATCCCAGCACAAATACAGCACAAGCACAAGGCGAAGGCGAACGCAAATTCAATACTTAATACATTTTTGTGATAGTTATATAATTTGCTTACCCTTTAATAAATAACATAAGCATAAATCAGAAACAAACTTGTTGAATTAGCTATAATCACCTAAGTATATCTTATTGACAAATTATTGAGATCAATAAACGCAAGTAAAAAGAAGTTTGCATGGATAGATACTCGCTCGCAATCAAGTCGTTTGTAAAATTATTGATTTTATTGTCTGTCTATATGCCTGTAAACGAACCGAACGAACACAAACAAAGGCATGTTCGTGTTTGTTCATTTAACTTTAACACGAACACGAACACATAACCAAACATATTTTTTTGTTCATGTTCGTTCATTAAGAAAATTGTCATGTTCGTGTCCGTATATGTTCATTCATTTAAAACCTAAATGAACAATTCATGAACGAACATAAACCGACTTTCACAAACATAAATGGATTTAAACGATTTTGTATTAATAAATATCCAAACTACTAATTGGTTATATTTATACAAGTAGCTAGAAAACCAAAATTATGTTTATATTTATATAAATATAACTAAATGTTCGTTCATTTAAAATCCAAATGAACAATTCATGAACGAACATAAACCGACTTTCACAAACATAAATGGATTTAAACGATTTTGTATTAATAAATATCCAAACTACTAATTGGTTATATTTATACAAGTAGCTAGAAAACCAAAATTATGTTTATATTTATATAAATATAACTACTTATGTAATTAATAAAATTTAAACAAACAAAAATGGAGGTTCACGAACAAAATATTTGTTCATGTTCGATCATTTAACTAAACGAACACATTTTTTGTTTGAGTTTGTTCGTGTAATAAATAAACGAACCTTCCGCCGAACTAGTTCGCGAACATTCCGTTCGTTTACAGGCCTATTTCTCTACATGTTGTACCATAAAAGAAAAAAGCATGTATATTTTTATTTATGTCCTAAGGGTATTTGGGGCACCCATTAGATTCATCACACTATCACACTCAATTACTACTTAACACCTCATTTTATCACATTTTTACTGTCACACACACTTGCACCACCCATCACATTCCATCACTAATCATTCCCACTAATCATAAAAAAAACCAACCAATTAATCACAACATTCCACCTATTCTCCTTACACTCTCAAACAAACCACCCACCCCTTCGATCGCGAGCGTGATGTACATCATGGAAATTGAATTTTTTACCATAAAACTTGTTCTCGGGGTAGTGTTTCACTGTATCACTACGTTGAAAACCACCTATCACGGACCCACTGTTGGAGCTAATTAGATCGATCACCGCACTCAACTCACAAACACTCGTATAGCAAAACAACTGTGAACAAGAGGAGAGAAAGATTATAGACACAAAGTCTTTTCCTTATTAATCAAAAAAAAAAAAAAAAATTAACCCTGCCAATATATTTACACTAAATCTAAACAAGCTTTCCTAAACCAACACCCACCCCGTCCACACTAATTAATTTTAACCTAATACTTAATAGTAATTGCTTCTCACTTGCTAACTAAGTCTAGATGTGATTTGAAATTCACCCGATAAAGATTAGATCAAAACCGGCTCTATGAGCTAGCTCGGCTTGGATCGTTTATAAACCAAGCATAACTCAGCACGACTAGTTTACAAGGCAAGCCTGCTCAGTTCAACTCGTTGTCAACTCAAGCCGACCACAAGCTAGCCCTGGCTCGGCTTAGTTTTGACTCATGGGCAACCTCAGTCACACGATTACATAACTAATCAATGATGCTTGTGAATTTTGGGGGCACAATTACACAGAAAAAAAAAGTGAAGTAAATCTCATTACCCATAATCCCAAATTTTGTAAATTCTAAGGGTCTGAAGTGAAAGTATTTATTTATAAACATATCAGAGAAGCCTTGCCAAGAAATGATAGAAGGTTTTGTCCATTACTAAACTACCGCCTGTCTGCCTTATCTAGACTCCTAAAAGTTGGATGATTATTAACAATATTAAACTCGTATATAGTTTTTGTAAACTTGTCAAAAAAAAATGACCATGGTGGGGTCGTGGCATGAGAGGTGGTGGCGATGAAAGTGTTGGATATAATGTCCGATAGTAATTAAAAGGGGCAACGTTAACTAACGTACTTGATACGACCTGAAGAGTTACACGTTGGTAAACGGATCATATAAGTTTTTGTTTAGGTGGAATATTATTTGTGAAATAATAAATCATTTGAACTCGAAGGACTTGTTAATAAAATAGTTTATTAAAGAGAAGAGTTCTCATAAATAATTAAGGGGAAACCCTAATCACAAGTTTTATAAAATAAAACCCCTCTCCTCTCTCTTGGTCATTCCAACCCTACGGCCAACCCCTCATCGCCGCCAGTGGCGCAGGTTTGTAGGGGCGGGGAGGGGCGGCCGACCCCCCCCGGATTTTCGCGCAGAAGTTTCGATTATATAGTATCCGTATAGAAAATTTTGAAAATATAGGGTTTCGACCCCCCGAAACTGGTTTTCGACCCCCCGAAACCAGTGACTTCCGGACCCCCGGTGACTTCCGACCCCCCGAACCTTCGGGTCAAGCTTCGCCACTAATCGCTGCAAACAACAACCACCGATCACCTCCTTCTTTTTGGTTGGTTCATGCTCGGTAAGTGAAGCTTCTTGTCACACCACGCCAATGGCGGAAACACGTGGCGTGACGGTTTAATGGCATAAAGTCAAGATTAACGCAAACTATAAGTAATTAATCAAAACGCTCATTTATTATCACGTCAAACCGAGTTTAGAGTTTACTCATTTCAAAACAACTTGTTTTTAATACATTCAAGGAGGTTTTTCAAAATATATCCCAATATTTGGGAAATAATAACAAAACCCCAATTTATTCGACGCGAAGAGTATGAGATTCCCCCACCCTGCTAGCCACGTTGCCCGTCCTCCTTCAATTACCTGAAAGATATGTTTAAAAATCGTCAATATATAAATATTGGTGAGTTCACAAGTTTTAGTTTCCAAAACTTTATTTCTTGGGAAATACCATGTTATGACTATTTATAGGAGTTGCAAATTCCTACAATCTACTTGATGTAACACCCCAACCGATGGCGAAAACATCGAGGTGTCACGTATGAATGATTGTTCAGTAGCT
The DNA here is from genome assembly GCA_028751855.1 of Ambrosia trifida. Taxonomy (NCBI): domain Eukaryota; kingdom Viridiplantae; phylum Streptophyta; class Magnoliopsida; order Asterales; family Asteraceae; genus Ambrosia; species Ambrosia trifida. The sequence continues at coordinate 64,413,482 of CM054124.1, read as the reverse complement.
CATGGTAATACATATGTTTACATAATCCTATATTACAATATTGAATTACATTAAATGTCTTGAATGAAATCTAATACACCCAATAATCAAACAAAGCTTAAAACTTCAAATATCTTCTTATGCTAGCTCTAGACTTCAAGCATCAGTATTTCCTGTTAAGTTTGGAAAAATGGGGGGGGGGGGTCAAATAGAAGTTGTTGAGAATACATAAGCCATGTCACGCAATTAAGTTTAAGAATAAAAGTTTAGCAATTCATATGTCTATCGTAAGTTTAAGTCTACATGAATAAACATGAAGTATAGTATGCACATAATCAAACCTCCGACAAGTTTAGGTCCATCCCGTCATCCAAGGTTCACCTTAATATCACGTTGGAACGATAACAATCACTCGCGCTCCCCATAAAAGATGGTCAACGAATCTAGGTGGAATTGTCAATCCAATAGATCTATTATTGAGTATCTGTAACACCTCAACCGATGGCGGAAACATCGAGGTGTCACGTAGTGACGATTGTTCAATAGCTCATGGACTAAAGTGTAAATTTGAATACAATGATTAAATAATTTATTACATTAAAATGAAATACAACGATTCTAACGGCCAACTAAATTGAAATACAATGAATCAAAATCTAAATATAAATCCGAAAGCTTAAAGGGTGCATCTCAAAACAACCTGAAACATGTACAAAATAATTTGGTCAATACAAAAATTGTATTGGTGAGCATACCCTGTTTGAGTAAATATAGTAGGAAAAGTGTTTAGCAATTCATGTGCGGTACCATTTGCAATTATGTCATAAGTAATATCCGTTCAAAACCAAACCTAAGAATAATGACTAACACATGACTAACCAACTGAATAATGAATTAACAAGACAATGACCAAGATTCTCAACAGAGTCTCAAGGGGGTATACCATAGTACTATTCATTGAAATGCTAGGCCGCCCAGCGGTTAATGATTTTGACTAAGCATACACACAAATTCACATAAGGCTAACACACATGAGAATTGCATTAAGTATAAGAAATAGGAACTTGATTGATAGGTACATGAGTCACCCCAAAGTAGTAAAACAGTAAAAAGGGGAAAGATATACTCACAGTTTGCGAAAGCGATCAAAATCCACTTAAGCGTTCGTGAGCTAAGTAATGGGAATTCCAAGGAATTCAACCTATAATGTGTAATAATACTAATAAGGAAAATGTCTAAAAAAGTCTAAGGTATCTAGGGTCTAAGGCATTAGGGTTTGCTAAGTCGATTTGGGGAATTAGAGTTTTTTTATGATAAGTCGATTAATATAAAGTTGTATAACATAATAATATACCAAAGTTTGTAAATATGGTTTAGGTAACATAATTATTACCAATTTAATATTTAGATAAAATATATTGAAATAAATAATTATGAGTTACATGATGATCCGACAAATAATAATTAAGACTTTCCAACACAAGAAATATTTCTATTTTATAAGAAGAGTATTTGTAAAATAGTTTCTAATTAATATAAATAAATAAATGACTAATTATATCTAATTAAACATAAATAAGATTAAAAATACAAGACATGAACCAAAAATATTATTTTTATAGGAAATGGATTCTTTCTGATGTAAATCAATGAAATTAACTCTCCCATAATTTTTATAAACTTATTTATATTTAAAACTGATTTAAAGAGATTAAATCATGTTTAAATGATTAAAAATAGGAAAATCAATAAAAATAAATATTTTCTGAACCAATAATTTTTATTTTAGTTCATGATGATGAGAAATAATTACTCAAAAAGTTTGAGATTAAAATCATTAAAAATGAATTTTTAATCAATTAATTATGATTAAAACAATTTAAATCATTAAAATTATGAAAATAATTTATTTTCCAGAAATTAAAAATGTGATAATTTTATTTAGGGTGTCAAGATGTTACACTTAAATTTTCATGATTTTTGGACAAAAAGTGAATTTATTATAAATATTCTAAGTTTAAGGCATATATATATATATATGTGTAAATATGTAAATAAAACAAAAAAAAATAAAAATAAAAAAAATGGGAAAGGGTAGCTGAGTACAGGGATCGACCCCTAATCCTTTTGTTTGTAATCAAACATACACAACCACTAGACCACATAGTCACATGTTGCTCCATATCTGAAATTAATTCTATTTAGATATTATCTCCATGTTCATCTTCTTCCCCAAATTTCAAACCCTAACCCTAGATTTCTAATGCCTCTAATTCATCAACGTTAGAGCCCGATTTCATGGGGCTTTCGAAGAACAATGATCTACTAAGAAAACGGCATACATAAAATCGACTTACATCAACGAATTTGCACCGAGAAGGAGTGGAAGGGGTCGCACCGTTTGTTCACGATTTGGGCTTCATCAGTACACGATTAGAATGATTTTTAAGGTGATTTATGATGTGCAAACGTGCAGAAATCCATTTATGTGATCGGTTTATATTAGGAACGAGCAAAAAAGTCGAGTCTTAATGTCGATTAATGTTCCGGTCGTTATGTAACATGAATCCGATTGAGGTCATATTATTACACAGTTAAAGCTCAAATTAAACATAGCAAAACGTTTAGTATTCGAGGAGAAACGTTCGGCATTCATAACTAGGCGTTAAAGTGCATTAAAACTCGTTAAATCCGTCGCCGGAGGACTCGCCGGATCCGGTGAATACTGGCCGGAAATAAAAAAACAGGCAGGGACCTTTTTTTTTGTTATAATTATTTTTTAAACTTTCCAATATTGTCAAAGATAGTCCCTTAGGTTTAGTTTTGAGATATTATATAACAACATTTAGAATTTTCTTATGAAACTTTAATAAACTTTTATACTTTAAACCTTAGATAAATTTTATAACTTTTAAAAGCTCTCAGCTTTTGTATCTTGAAATCTTTAAATGTTTAACGTGCCCAAAACGGCCATTCTTGAAGAGGAATGTTTTGTTTTACTAAAATATTTTAACTTTAAATAAACAAATGTTTAAGGACCAAGCTCGTAAATGCTTAAATATGAGGATGACTAATATTGTGTAACACCCCAAAATCATCCTTTCGCCTAATTACGCCATTAGGCGTGATTAGCAAAATAATAAAGTGATACTCGAATAATGTGAACTTGGGTTATGTCCTATTATGGGAATAACACTAGTTTTGCTAAATGAGTTTTAACAACAAAAGACTTTGGAAAAACTTGAGGGGCCATAGTTGCCAATATGATGAAGTGGGGTTTATTAATAAAAATAAAACAAATAAAACATACACAATGTGTGTGTTTGTTCGTATGATCTTCAGGAGACCCCAAGAAGGGCTCCAACCCTAACTCATCTACCAAGCACAAATCTGCTCAAATCAAGGGGGTTTCTTGATGCATGATGAAATTCTTGTTTATCTAGTGTTCTACACATCACAAGGTATCTTTAGACCCATTTGATTTCACCTAAAACACTTGTATGTGGAAGATGGTAAATTAGGGTTCACATTAAAAACGTGAATTCCTAGCTTCTATGGATTTCTATGTGTTAGTAGACATCAAGGAAGCTATAAAACGTGATGAATTGTTATATGATGTTGATTCATATGAATTTGTGAATTCTCATTATGTATAAGTAGTGGGTTTTTACCCTAAACATGAATTACCCTACTATGTGGTAAATCTTGTAACTATATGTGATTTGTATCATGTATGTATGCTAATTGGTGAATTGATCATGTGCAAATGGTTAGCTAAGCCATGGTGGAATCTAGAAAGTCTTGAACACCTAGAACTAACATGATGAAATTAGTGCATATAAGGTGTTTGATGAAATGCTTGAATGAGAAAATAAATGTGTAGAACATGTATGAACATGAAAACTAGAAATGTAAATGTTGAGCTTGAGGAAAAATGAATACATGATGCCATGGATTATGAAAGAAATCCATATAATATTATATGTTCTAACAAAAAAAAAGGGTTTGACATGTCCCTAAGTTAGGTACAAGGACTAGGGAGCAAACGGGTCAAACGGATGCAAGCTCAATGCGTACGGAAGCGAAACGGATATAAGGTAAGTAATACTTACACTACTAGTCTACAAATACAACTCTTGTATTGAAATAAGTTTTTAAACTTTGAAGTGGGAAAAAAAGGTATGACCTCAAGGGGGTGAAACCTACTAATCGAGTGATTGATGCGATTTCATGTCAAAACAAAATTCATAGTCATAAACGAGTCATATGGTGTTGATCAAATGATGGAAATCATCAATTGGGTCAACCAATAAAGCCATATGGTAAACAAGAGTCTAAACTCAGATTTTTGATGAAAATCACATGAATAAGGAAGTTAAGTAATCATGAGTCTTAATGGGTCGAAGGGGTGATTCCCTCACCATTCAAACCCGACATTAAAATCCAGTTATCTAAGCTTTAAAAAACTTGTGGATAACGGGTCAAATGGTAAATGCAATACCATTGAGTCCTAAGAGACTAATGTGGTCAATCTAGAGTGTATGCAGGAGAACACTTGGAAAATTGGGCACTCATTGCCTAAGTAATCCATATGGGTGCAAGGTATGGGTCAACGCCACCCGGTAAGTCCATAGCTAAATAAACGCCTTTGGGAAAAGCAATGTGGGTACTAAAGCTACTCACATAAAGTGTGGGGGGTCAACCAAGTAAGTTATTTCCATCACCATGTCTAATGCGCGCTAATGCGCTTAGAATTTACTAAATAAGAGAAAACTTGAGAAAATGTGAAAATCTAAGTCCAGAAGGACTTAGAGGTTTTTAAACAAGTCAATGAGTTAAAAGCAATGGGTTGAATCAAAAGTGTCACCATGGATGGCTAAACTTATGGATTTGGCTATAAAGGGGCATTTTGGGAATTTATAGATTTACTAAAGGTTAAATCTAATAACTAAGTCATAATGACACAAAACGAAAATGCTTTTAGTTGAACATGTGTCCAATGAGTTGACAATATGATTTCAATGACTTTGGTGTGATTAAAAAGTGTCTTGTAGAGTCCAAGGCCTTAATGGGTCGATTTGGGTAAAAATCGACATAAACATTTAAAACTGGGAACCGGGTCTTAATGACATAAACCGGATGATGTTTTTAGTTAAACAAGAGTCCAATAAGTTCACAAAATGATTATTATGCTTTTTGAATAGTCTAATGAGGTTTTGTAAAACCTATGGCCTTAACGAGTCGTGGTTCCCCTTTTTGGATATGATCCAGAACCTAAAAGGGGGATCCAGGACCTAAAAGGGGATCCAGAACCTCAAGAGGATCCAGAACCTAAAAAGAGGATCCAGGACCTAAAAGGGGATCAATGCTGGAAATTATAGTAACAAAACTCTTTTTCTTATACTTTCCATCCTACTCGATTCTAGTAATGTTTAATGGGTTAATTAATCGTGTTTAACCCACAGGTACTCGGTTGCACTAGATGGATGATGATCAAGACTTGTTAGAAGAACCGAACACACTCGAGCACTCATCAAGCTTCCGCATTTGAAGTTCCCGATTAAACGCAGGATTTAGTACATGTTTTTAGTAAACCTAATTACAAAAAAAATTTGGACCTATAATGTAGAAATCATAATGGGTTGGATTTTACAGATATCAAAGTTTTAAATCGGGTGTGTTATTCAATAAGACCAAAGCCCGTAAGTTTTAAAGTTAATCACGTGTTTACGGATTAGGGTCTTACATATTGTGGATTTTACGTAAAACGAGGGTGACGATTGTCACAGTATCGCCGGCTTGGCCATAGCTAATGATTATGTATGTTGAAGTTTAAGTCTAACAGTAGTTGTCTAAGTCATGAGGCATTAAAGTTTACAACTAGACATGTATGTAGAATTGCTTAAGTATAATGTTGCAAGTATAAAGAATTGCATAAACATGGTTACGTAAACTCACCTGAAATTCACCGTGCAAGTACTAGCAAGTAGCAACAAATCTGAACTTAGATAAATTGAACTCTTGTATCCTATTACAAACAAACGATGCCTTAAATTCTAATGCAAATACGCTTGTTTCGTTTCTTGGTTGTAAAGATAGTTGATTCAACTACCTAGACTCGTATTGTAAACAATACTCGTCTTAAAGTATTTATAACTTAACGAACCGATAGGATTTGGTTTTGACTTCTCGAAAATATGTGAATGTATGGTTATATAAAATATATACCTTATTATTATATATTTAGGATTTCGCGACTTGAGACTAATTGTAAAAGGGTACTTAGGATAGTGAAAATAATGTACATGTAACATGACTCACGTTTAGTTTGTTTCAAAGACCGGATGATATATGCATTATGTTTATTTATGTACGCTTTTATGACGAAATAAAGTTTGGATAGCGTTTATTTGTAAAACATAGTTTCTTTTGTACAAAATTATAGTTATATTTTGTAAAAATTTGGGCAGAGTCTCCTCTGTTTTTGTAAGAAACCAGACAACTCAAGTTGTCTATATTTTCCCAAAACATCAATGTACAAATACGCAATACTTGGTTTAGCTTACCAAAAACAATACCCAGTTATCATCAAAATAAATCGTACAAGTTATTCTTTATTCAATAGTTCGAAAAACAAACATAATAAAACGACTAGTATTAGACTTGTATAATCGTGTTAATGAGTATTTATAAAACTTCGCCTACTCGAATGTTCCGAATATTATTATTACACTAAATCGCTCATTTCCATAACTCGTGCAAAAAAGCTATCTTAACCTTCATAATTAGAATAATATATGTTTCGAGTAAGCTTACTACTTCGACAAATCAATAGTTCTTAACATTATACATAGGCGCATATATGTACATGTATATGTAAATCTTTTTAATTAACGACTCATTTTACTCTAAGCAAAATACAAGTCGGTTCAGTTCGTCTACACTTTTAGAATAATTATTTATATACACGAAAAGAATAAACTAGAGTCTTCGCGCGTGTTATACCTTCCTGTTAGTTATGCTCGTGCAACAAATGGCACGTAACCCGTTCGGTTCCCACGTTGACCAGCTTTGACCGATGTTGACCAGGTTGACTATCGTTGACCATGTTTGACCTGGTCAACTCGTGTTTGACTACGACTTGGAGAAAACGAACAAGAACTCAGGCTCCATCCCACGTCATCCTAGCATCTTCCTGCCACCATAGCAGATTTCCGGCTGTAGTGTTTGTCTCCGACCACCGCACTAACACCATGCCAAACACAGACGTGACTCGAAACAAAGATCAATGGTCACTAAAATGAACCGGAAGAGGACTTGAATTTGTGGACAGCTAGAAGGGATTCAAGACCCTGAACTATTGAGACAGAGCCAATGTTCACTAAACGAACCCACCACACTGTACCACCATCGGCCATCTGCACTTCATGTCTTCATGGAACCATGGTCTGGGGTGAGCTCGAAGACGAGGATAGAGATCCGACCGGGCTGTTGCGGGTCATACAAATCAGACTCGATCTGTGCTCTGACACACACACACACACATACTCTCTCTATTCGATCTTAAGGATTTTGGTCTTGAGGTTTGGTTGCAGTGGTGGTTGACGGCGGCTCAGGGGGTGGTAGTGGTTGGCGGCGGCTCAGGTGGTGGTAGTGGTTGGCGGCGGCCTTTGTTCCAGAAAGGGGAAGGAAGGGATGATGGTTGTGAGTGTATATGTTGTGTTGTGGTGTGGTGTTTATAAAGAAAGAGAACAAGGAAAGAAGGAGGGTAAGGGGCTAGGGTTTGAGGTTGAAGATGAAATGAGGAGATAAAGATATTATATACCTAGGGTTTGGTGTGGGTCAAGTGGTTGGGTACCATATATACGAGCCAGTTACTGGCTCGGTCTCGTTTAAATTACATAACTTGTTTAACCGCTATAATAAATATTTCCCGTTATTTATATAAACCGACTTAAAACGAGTGGTTGGACTATATATATATATGTCACAATATATTTTTAGTCGCGTTTAGAATTTACACGGATGAGTGTCGGTTTGCTAGTTTGTTATTATTTACGACGTGTTATTTGGTGAATTTAAATAATTAAATTTATTAATAACTAAGAATGTATTTCTTGTTAATAAGGTATTATTGTTAACGAATTAACGAATCGATTTAAGAATAAAACATTATTATTATTATATTATTCGAGAAACGCTGGGCGTTACACTTGAGCCTATAACCAAACCAATACTAATAATAATGCCCCGCTCCAAGTCGTTACTCGGTATCCAACGACTTGATTTCAGAATACGTGCACCCCTGGTATACGCCGATGCATAATCGACGCTATCGATTAGGGGTGGGCCTTGTCAGGCACCAATAGTACTATCCAAATATTCCTTCAGTTTCATTTCCCTGAATTAATGGTTATAGAAGAGAGGACTCAACCCCGAGTGGCGATCACAACTCAAGTAATTATCCCGTCAAACATTTTCCCTAACATATCTTTCCTCCGAATTAAAAACGTAAAATAGTTTAAAATGGGGCCGTGAAACTCACCTGAATAAGTGCTTGGCTCAAATAGAGAATAGTATGTTTGAGGTCTTGTATGAATAATGAGGGTCTTGAGTTGAATAACTGACTCAACGACTGTATTTATCTGCTACATTTTTGGGTTTAGAACTAAAATGAGTATTAACTCCTGATCAGGCTTATCTAATGCTCATAATAAATGATTACTCGGCTAAGTGGGAGAATGTAAGAATATATTTTTATATATTCTATTATGTGGCCCTTATAATCATTTATCTAATAAATGATCAATGACCTAAATACCCATATTGGTTTAACTGGTCTTTATGTGATGCACGTAATTACCCTTACTTAACCATAAAACAGGGTGTATAAATAGAGGTCACTAGGAGAGATTAGAGGCTAATGAACACCTTTACTTACACACATAAAACCATCCTCCTCTCCTCTCTATAATTGAGAACTCTGATCTCTTTAAGCCATCCTAACTGTACACCCTAAACGGGAACCCAATCAGCGTAATCATCCTGTCATGGCATCATTTTCCCTATCATCCTTTACTGAACTAACGAGTATTATGTTTAAAGAATTAATCAACAATAACATATAAAATAAATAAAATTTTGTACTACACCAGAAAAGTTGCTACCCCCTCCTTAACATTGTGTTCCAGAGTTTCATTTAACAGGGAAGAGAAAGGTTTGGGAAGGAAGTGGGGAAAAAATGTGTTCCAGAGTTTTTTGTAGTAGGGAAAGGAATGGAATGGAATGGAAGGGATAATACAAAGCTTTTTGGGGTGATTTTCAGTCTTTCCAATTTGAAAGGAATTGAAGAGAAAGGAAGAGAAGAGAGTTCCTTTCTCTTCCTATCTTAAGTCAATCTTTGAAACACAGCGTGAATGGCTACCTCCACCCCTGAACTGGTGGGGGTGTGAAAGGTATATGGAATATTCATGCTTGAGAGATTCCATACATTGAACGTACATGAGGAAGTTACCAACAAATAAAAACATGCAGGGACGTTGGAAATGGATGAAAGACGCCACCTCATATCCACGTGTCTCTATATTAACAACACAATATAGTATGAATTAATTTCATACATGCCCTCTTGGAAATGGAGAGAGCAGAGAAGATGAAAGGGAGGTTGGTGGATATGGGTAGTGGGTGATGGTGAAAAGTAGAGATGGGTGGTAGACTGGTGGATTAGAGTGAGATTATGTGTTGTAGCCTGCGAGCGAGCCAACTAGTCATATGGCTCGTGAACACTATAACCCTCACGCGTTAACGCTCCTGTGAGCGAGCAGACGCGAGCTGGCTCGCGTGAAAATTCGATCGTTGGCGACGATAAATAGTTGACTGTTGGCAAAAGAAAAGTATATATATAATCTTCGTCCACTTTATTTTTTTTAAACCAAATCACTCAACATATAATCATATTATCGTACGTTTAATTATATTAATCACCAAATGGCAAACGAAAACCTAAATCCAAACCCAATCGCGACCACACAAAACACAATCCCAGTCCGATGTTGGACAGTTGAGGAGGAAGTCGCGTTGATCAACAATTATATTACCACATTTCAGGAAGGTGGACATGAGACTACGAAAACTTTTTGAAGCACGGTTGTGACTAGATTTCGTAAACAAACGGATGACAACCATCGTTCCATATAGAAGTCTTAACAGGAAAATTTATGGATTGGCGGACAAAGTGCACAGTATTTGAGGGGTTATTCATAAGTGCGTTGAACCACGATGCGGGTTTAAACGAGGACGAAGAGATTGAGGAGGCCTGTAAGGAGTACTGCTCCATGCACAACGATAACTATCCAAAAGTTGTGGTTTAGAGAGCTATGAGACCTCGCTTTCAACAATAATCGCGTTTTGTGGTTTTTAATATTTATCTGATGTTATTTTATTTTTAATTACGTTTAATGTTTTAAGTCTTAATTGTTTAATTTGTCTTTTATATTATGTAAAATAACATTTTTAAACAATAAAAGGCTTTTTAAAAAAAATTGGCTTTATCCAGTGACACGTCAGCGTCCAATTGGTGCAATATGAGATGATAAAGCTTTGTGCTTACCATGTGCCACAACACACAGAAGAAGATGAAATGCATGGAGTAGGTGGTGCGGTGGTGGCATCCACTTAAATTTTTATATAATAAGTATATTTCTTTAATTTTTTATTTTTTTTTTATTTTAAATTTTTATTTATTGAGGATAGACGATTTTATCAATTAAAACTATAAAACATGAATGGACAAAAATACCCTTCACTTAACTTACACTAACTTGATATAGTTAGTGTCAGTGACAAAATGAAAAAAAGATAACCACAGTGTGCTTATGACCAAAAAACTAAATATTTATACGTAAGTGACATATTGAAACTAGGGCTGGCAATTTAGACACGAACACGATATCCTGACACGAACTTACACGACTTTAACAGGTTTCGTGTTTGGCCTTAACAGGATTCATGTCTATAACAGGTCGACACATTAAGACCTGTTTATTTTCGTGTCGTGTTCGTGTTTACCTGTTTCGTGTCTGTGTCTTATCGTGTACGTGTCTTAACAGGTCTTATCTTGTCTTATCGTGTTTCTTATCATGTCTTGTCGTGTCTTATCGTGTCTTGTCGTGTTAACTTATTTTACTAGTTGTTCTTTATCGTGTTTTATCGTGTCTTATCGTGTTAACATGTTATACATAGGTTCGTGTTCGTGTTTGTAAAAAATGACACGATTAAATTTCGTGTCGTGTTCGTGTTTATAGGTTTCGTGTTCGTGTCTTAACAGGTTCAATTTGAAACAAACCCTTAGACGATTTTTGCAATTAACCCTTAACTTAATCTTGCTTTCATGGACCGCTTCTAATTTTTTTTCCTTCAAATGTTAAGAGTTTTCAATAAAACTAAAAGTATAACTTCACACTTTTAAATTTGAGTAATAGTTAACTAGATTATCTCTCGTAAATTTCATGTGCTAGACAAAAAAAAAGTTATTAATTAAAATATATAAATTTCACATATTTGATCATTTTTAACAATATATAATACACTTTTTGTTCCACAATCAACAGACATATTATATAGTTGGACACTGAGATGAAAAATATACTAAAATACTTGAAGAAATGATGTTAAATGACAAACACGTATGTAAACCTCAAGTTAATTAACAATTGAGTCTCATTATCCTGAAGATTCAAGAAGTTTTTTTGCTTGATTATGATATACATCTGCAATTATGGAAAATATCATTCAACATACTGATAAGCATGATCATGCCCACAAATTATATTAGGTTATTTTTTCTAAACAGTTTTTTTTTTTCAAATAAGAATTAATTTTGATTTCTTAATACCACATAATTTTTATTACTTAACATATTGTATTTTAATTATTGTTTACTACCCAACCACATAAAGTTTTTAAAAAATTTTAGATATTACTTACAAAAACAATTATCTTCATTTTTTTTAATTTTTAGTATTTTAGCTAACATAAGATTTAATTTAGTGACGTTTTTAAGTTAAAAAAATATAAGTTTATTTAAAATATTAATAATTAATTTTATATTAAAATTATTTGGTTAATAATATAATAATTTATTTTAGTTAAAAAAATAATTATCCATAATTAAGTCAGACATAAAGAAATAATACCTTTAATTAAAAGATAAGCATCCTTAATAAAGTAAGAAAAATAAAGCAACCCACAAACCACAAATACCACATGTAGAATCTCAACAAAGAAGGTACTATTCACTACGTTTGATTATTAATATATAGGGTAGAATCTCAACGTAGAAGGTACTATTCACTACGTTCGATTATTAATATATAGGGTATTTAATTAAAAGATAAGCATCCTTAATTAATTAAGAAAAATAAAGCAACCCACAAACCACAAATGCCACATGTAGAATCTCAACGGAGAATGTACTGTTCACTACGTTTGATTAATATAGGGTAGAATCTCAAGTCTCAACGGAGAAGGTGTCATTCACTACGTTTGATTATTAATATATAGGGTAATTTTGGATGTTGGGTTTGTGGATTGGGACCCATCTATCATTAAAAGTAAACAAAGTATATTTCCCTTATAATTTGGGTATGAAGACTAGATCACTAGAACTCTGGAAGAGAGACTCTATTGTGAATATGTTGTATTTGCAAGATTATGGTAACGGCCCATGTATTCCAGTTTTAAGGATGGAAGATAATTTTATATAAAACAGGCCGAACGTGGCCCATATTATTAGAAGTTTAAACCCGTAACATGTAGCCCGTAAGTGTGTTTATTCAGATTTGTTTTGTTGATGTATGTTTCCTTTTTAATGCATAGAAGAAAAAAGTAAGAAGTCACACATTGTTTTCTTTCAAAACTAATATTTAAAAAAAATAACATTTATTTATAAAAATGTATTTTGGATATGTTCTATTAACTTTTATAAGAAGACATTAAAAAAATAGTTTGTTATAAAACAATTAACAGGGAAAGCAAAAGTAAGTAGAGTTAGAGATGAGCTCAGTACCTAGCTGTACCGAACCAATTTTGATACGATTTTTGCCAAAACTTGGTACCGATACCAACACCAAAAATATGTGATACAGTATTGGTTCGGTATCGGTGTTTTAAGGTAAAGTACTGCTAAACCGAACCGAAAATACCGATACCAATTTTCATCAAAACTTGGTATCGAAAATGAAACGATGTGGATATTTTCGGAATCGGGGTCTGTTCAGTATTGGTATTTAATACCGAACTGTTCATCCCTAAGTAGAGTTTTTGATGTGGAAACATAAAAATTTTAAGGATACATAATTACATATGCAGGGTTGAAAACATGTATTTTTTATGCATCTATGAAAAATCTAATATAGCTAGTGAGCGTATTTAACTATATGTATTTAGCTTTTTGCACGGGTGATTGTGTAATACTTTTCAATTCAATCAAGCTACCCTTAGCTATCAACCTCAAATCCATCGCTATGTGTAGAAAGTTGCAACACTAAAACGTACGACTCTTTAGGTAGGAAGCCTACAAGTTACCGGTAGGAAAATGACAAGTTCCTTGACGTGCCAAGAAAATATCTAACTACAACACTTTCGCAAATATATCCGCACAATAAGATCATGTGTAGCGGACCGTCAATTGGGGCCTTAATCCAGTTTAAACGCCCCAAACACCGTTACGGGGGCCTTAAATGGCGCTAAAGGGCGCTAACTTTGAAAAAATGGTGTGGAGCGTTAAATTTTTAATGCTTAAACTTGGTTTCTGACACACATTTTTTGTGGAGCCAATCAGAAGAAGGGGGAGGGGCGCTAATATGAGCTTCCACTACAGAGGCTCTAAAGTATGGGGAAAGTATAAATTGAAAACTCCTTGAGCTAAGAAAACCGATGAAAACTTAAATTACAAAACTTTTTTCTTTTTGAAAAAATTACATGATGTAACAAACATGTTTTTAAGAGTTTTGAGCAAAAAAAATCAAAAAAGCGCCGACTAGATGTTTTTTTAAAAAAAAATTGTAACTTTGTTGTAACATACTTGTAACTCAAAAAAGCCCCCAACGTGTAGCTTAGTTGGTTAAGGGTGCGTGAAAAACTTGAAACCAAATGGAAACAGCCGGGGTTCGAATCTGTTCCCTAGCGTCAATCACCTTGCCTCTGAGTCAGCTGATTTACCTCTCACGTGTGGGCCTGGGGCGGTCTGGCGTGGGCCGGTCTGCATGTCCGGAAATATATGTTTTGAAACCAACATACTTGTAATTGACAAGTTACATATGTAACACAACAATTTTGTTTTTTTTTTTAATTCTTCGAAGTTTTTTTTTTAATTTTTTTTTACTCAAAATGTTTAAAAACATGTTTGTTAAATTGTGTAATTTTTCAAAAGAGTAAACTGCCATTTTCGTCCTTGAGGTTTGGCACTTTTTGCCAGTTTCATCCAAAAGATTTTTTTTTCTCAAATGGCTCCACTAGTTTTCAAATTTTTGCTCGTTTCATCCAAATCGTAAACGACGTTAGTTCAACTCAGTTAAATAAGGGCAGTTTTGTCATTTTATGATTTTACTTAAGGGCATTTATGTCAATTCATTTGTTTTATCAATTCCATCTATATAAAACCTAAATCAGATCTAAACCCCCAAATCCTCATCTTCTTCAAAATCGTCTTCTAAAAACCCTAATAAAGCAAAACCAAAAATTGAACCATGGTGTTGTGTTCTTGTGGATCGGAAACTATAATAAGAACATCGTGGACAGCTGAAAACCCTGGACGACGCTTTTACTGTTGTAATCGACAAGGAAGGGGCTGTGGGTTTGTTAGCTGGGTCGAGGGTGGACATTGTGAAAACACAGCTGTAATTGTTGAAAGGCTCGTCAACAGGCACAATCAGGAGATGAAAACAGTGACTGATCAAAACAGGAGATTGAAGCTTTGTTTGTGTCTCAGTTGGGTTTTTTTTTACTGTACTATGTTGTAGTTAGTGGTGGAGATGGTATGTAATGGTGAAAATGAATGGTAATGTGGGTTAATTGTGTCTTAGTGTAGGATGTAATGGTCATAATGTACTGGTGTGTTGATGAATGAAATGTATGTTGAAGTTGATGAATGAAATGAACATTTTGTGTTTGACCCATACCAAGTGATACATTTTGTTAGTTAGAAATGCATTATGTGTTCTACACTGTGTTTATTGACCCATACCAACTGATCATACCAACTGATCCCCTAAAACCATAGCAAGTGACTCATTTTGTTAAGAGTAAAGGCATTATGTGTTCAACATTGTGTATATTGACCCATACCAACAGATCACACCAACTGATCATACCAAACTGACCCATATTCAACATTCATACCCTATTGACCTATATTGACCCATATTCAACATTCATACCCTATTGACCTATATTGACCCATATTCAACAATACCAAGTGATCATTAATAACCATAACATCTGTCCTGGATAAGATCATACCATTAATAACCATAACAACCATACATTAAAACCATAATGAACCATACAGCCATGCTAATTCATGTTCAACCAGTACATAACAAACCAAGTAATAAAACAGACCAAAAGAAGCATGTCTAAAGTTGCATACATAATAAAAGACCAAAAGATCAAACAAACTACAAGACACTCAAACACCTAACCCTGTTGACTTCCAGCAGCCTGATTTCCAGCAGGTTGACTTCCAGCAGGTTGACTTCCAACATCTTGACTTCCACCAGCCTTTTTTGCAGCCTTCTTCTTTTTCTTGTTCTTGTTCTGTGGGCAGGTTCTCTGGTTATGTCCTTTGGTCTTGCAGATAACACATGTTACTGTCCCACCAGACCTTGGCAACTTTCCAGATTCAGGAATCTTTTTAACTTGACTTTGACTGCCCTCAGCCAATTCCTCAGCAGATTTCTTTCTTTTTTTCTTTGGCCTACCAATTCCTCAGGAATCTTTTTAACTTGACTTTGACTGCCCTATGCAACTCAGTGTCATTATCCTCATCACTTAAGCTATCAAAGTTCTCTAAATCAACCTCAACATCCTCATTTTCTTCATCTTCATTACCTTCCTTTTCATTACCTAAATCATCCTCACTAACATCAAAATCCACAGCAGCTCTAAACTCATCCATGTCAACATCATAGTCCTGAATTTCATTATCTAAATCTACAATAAAGTCTGAATCTTCTTCAGTATTTTGACTATCAGTTACCTTAGATTTCCCCTTATCAGAACCCTCATTATCTTCTTCAATATTTTGACTATCAGTTACCTTAGATTTCCTCTTATGAGAACCCTCATTATCTTCTTCACTCTCACTGTCCTCAGAACTCTCCACAATCACAGGTTCATAATCAATATCCTCAGAGTCACTACCCTCATGTTCCTCACCACTGTCCTCTAATTCAGTTTTTTTCTCAATGACTCTGTTTTTTAGTTCTTCATAATCAGGTGAAATATGTTCTATGAACAACTCAATAATTTTAACAGTTGCAGTGTATTTTATACAATCTAAAACATTTGAATCATTCATCAATGGCCTTAACCCTAATTCTAAGTCATCTTCATCTGGCTTCCTAAAATGAAATCTAACTTCATCATCCTCCAAGTACCCCAGTTCCAAGAACATATCATACAAAATCACCACAGAGAAAAGATCAGAGTTAACGTTGTCTATGAAATCAACCTTACCATTAAGATAGACCATTGGCTCAGGAGGCTGACTAAACTGTCCACCATGGTGGAATTTGATTGAAAATTTTTCAACTTCATTACCTGCATTAATCATCATCTCTAATTAGGGCACAAGAAAATAAAACATTAAAACCAAAAATCAAGTAGACGGATTTGTGTAACATACCATACTCGTCTGTATTGAAGCTAGAATCAGGATCTCGAAGCTGCCAATCTCCAATCATTATGATAATCAGGTTTAGGGTTTGGGTTGAATTGGGGATGATTTGTGAGTGAACTGATGTTTTTCTGAGTTTAGGGACGTTTAAATAGGGTTAGGATTTTAAAAGATAAAATGACAAAACTGCCCTTATTTAACTGAGTTGAACTAACGTCGTTTACGATTTGGATGAAACGAGCAAAAATTTGAAAACTAGTGGAGCCATTTGAGAAAAAAAAATCTTTTAGATGAAACTGGCAAAAAGTGCCAAACCTCAAGGACGAAAATGGCAGTTTACTCTTTTCAAAAAGAAAAAAAAAACTTTTGTAACTTGAGTTTTCATGGGTTTTCTAAACTCAATAAGGTTTTTAATTTACCCTTCACATAAAGTCTAACATCAAAAACATAAATACAAGACATTATTAAAAAGAGTAAATTGCCAAAATGGCCCTTCAGGTTTGGCTCAAAATGTTTGTTTGGTCAGTTATCTTTTTTTTGTGCCAAAAGCACACCTCACAGATTGAAAATTGCCATTTTGGCCCATATTTAACAGAGTTTCTAACGAAGAAGAAAAACTCAGTTAAGTCTGAGGGGTAATTTCGTCCCTTCACTCTATTATTTTTTTAAAGTTAATAACCCCTTCTCCTTCCTTTGGCAGACATAACCCCACCCTTTTCTCTCTCTAAACCACCACCACCGCCACCGCCACCACCACCACCACCCTTCTTCACCATCCACAGAAGAAGGAGACCAGAGGAGACCAGACCCGAACAGCCGCTGCCTTACCGGACAGCCGCTGTTGTAACCATCACCGGTCGTCACCCACAGCATTACGACCACCATCAACATCGAGACCCAAATGATGATTTCAAATAGCCACATTTTCTATAAATTGAAAACCAGACACACAATCAAGAGCTTCTTTCAGATCAGATAAAACCTCGTGTTTATACTCGCAACATAGAGATGCTCTTATGGAATATGATGACTCGTCGAGATTGTTGTCATCTTGTTGTTCAAATTTTACTTCATCGATATCCATCGGGATAAGAACGCCTTTAGTGGCCTTTGTGGCGGTCTTCCTTAATTGCTTCAAATTCGAGATTACTTCAGCAAGTAACGAAGCTTTGTCCATCTGTTTGTTTATAAGAAAGTCTTGATTGTGGGTTTTTATTTTTTATTTATTTTTTTTTTTGGATTTTGATTTGAGGTTGGTGGAGAGTGGGTATAATAATATAAAGATAATGGCAGGGTGTAAATCTGCTGCAAGAATGGGGTATTGGAGGGAATATTTTAAGAGTTGTAATGGGGATGTGTTTGAGATTATTGAGAAAGCTATTATGATTGCTGCTGCTGATTATCCTAAGGAGTTTGGGATTAAGAGAGATGGGATTGCTCAGATTTTGTTTAATTGTAAGTTGATTAAGTGTTATGGATGTGATAAGGTTGAGTTAGGTGTTCCTGATGAACATAAGGATGATGATGATGATTAGATGTTGGAGAAGATGAAGTTTAGATGAGGAAGATGGGGTTAAAAGGGGTTTTAACTCAGTTTACAGATGAAATGACGAAATTGTCCCTGAGACTTAACTGACTTTCCATACTCAGTTAAAAACTCTGTTAAATATGGGCCAAAATGGCAATTTTCAATCTGTGAGGGGTGCTTTTGGCACAAAAAAAAAGATAACTGACCAAACAAGCATTTTGGGCCAAACCTGAGGGGCCATTTTGGCAATTTACTCTATTAAAAAAATAAAGGGGGAAGGGGGTTGCTTGGAAACTGCACGCATCCTAAAATTTGGGGTGGAATTTGTGGCTATTTACTTTTTTTTTTTTTTTTGAAGATTTAAACCTAGATTACGTTATACATGGCTTATTTAGTTTTCGATAACAATATGGCCCTCTCACGTTTAACTGCGTTTATCCATTATACCCTATACCAAAGAAGTAACTAAAAAAAATTATAGTCATTTTATCTGTTGCTATTAGAAAATCTAAAATTTGCTCATTTGTGAATGGCTTGAAATCTTTTGGAGGATAAGTTCAATCTTGATCATCGATCAAGTTACAACTTTGAATGTTAAAATTAAAAAAGTGTCGGTATAAACTACACATAGATAACTTTGAAATTGTTAAAATGTGTCACGTACGTATAATCCTAATTCAATTACACTTAATATTTTGGGCTGATATTATATTTATTATTGGGCTAGTTTGTTACAATAAGCTGTGGGCCGCTATTGTGCTTGCTATTCAATTAAAAGCCCATTGGCCTTTGGCCTGGGTCATCTTATTATGGACTGGTTAATTGAACCGGTTGATATTATTAGTTGTGTTTGTTTGTGTGTTTGTTGACACAGATTGATGACATGGCATGTTATGGTTCGTTGGATCTATTCTCTTGTGGCCGTTGGATCATCCTGATGGTGTCTATAAAAGGAGCTCAGTTGTACGAGCTAGGGTTTACTTCTTTCAGTCTCTCATATTGTTTCGTTCAAAGTTCTTTAGGGTTTCTGTCTAGGGTTTCATATTTCGTTGTAAGTCTTTGTGTATTTCATTCCATTTATGATCTGCTGATCTTATCAATCAGCAGATCTTGCTGTATTGTACTTCTATTTTGATCTCAGTGATTATCTGAGATCTATTTGGGTATTGGGGGGGCACTTCTTTTGGTTTGGGCTAAATAAGAGTTTTGTCACCGTTTTTTGTTGCCTACATCTGTTGTTATGGTTAGGAGTTTATGTTGGCTCCAGTGTTGTTGATTTCTTTGTTAAGTTTGTGTATGAAACCCTAAAACTTTACATGGTATCAGAGCCTTAGGCTTTTGATCTTGGTTATTTCTTGTCTTCCGCTGTTGTTTTGTGTCTTTTGAGTCAAGGATCTGATCTGTCCTGTAGATCTGGTTCTTGGGGTTGAATAAAATAGTAGATCTGATCTTGACATAGTGGATCTGGTCTATTATTTCTTGTATCTTCTATATTTTGATTATACAGGTTGTTGAGGTCAACTTGTGTTGGCAACGGATCTGAGGTGCTTTGGATTGGATATTATTGCTTCAATTGCTCCTACAACTCAGCACCCTAAGTGAAGGTGTTGGTTGTAGGTTTGGCGAAACCCTAACTTGGGTTCCCCCTCTCTGTGAGATCTTTCCTTTTGTCTTGATTCATTGTTGTGTCTAGAGGCTATTGACCGGGTTAGGTGGACCGGTATTTGAAGCCGACTACTTGGTGTCTTGTGTGTTTACTTGTGTTCTTTGGTTTGTTACTGTTTGTTTGATTTACATACTTACTATATACATATATAGTTAAAAAAAGGGCTCCTGAGTTAAGAACTGGGTGGACACCTTGAGTGACGAATCCACTATTTGTATCACTGGCTCAGCTTCACTACTAGAAAAAACACCTATAATGACACACGAACAATGACACACACATTTTATGACATGCAAAATCGTATGTCTTAAAAACAATGTCATAATTTAAAAAATTTAAAGAATTTATGACATTTATTTTTGTGTGTCATGACTAACTGTCATCTTTTCCAAAAACTTAAAAATTTCATGTTTCCCTCCCTACTAATCCCCAAATATCTCAATCTTAATAAAAGAAACCCTAAGACTTTGTGACCTTAACTCAATCTTCTCCATAGCTGTATCCAAACAAACTCTTCATCTTGATGAAGAAGAATCACTCGTCTATGTACATGGCCATGGTGGTGAAGCCAGTGAAAAAACTAGATGTCGAGGGCTTCTATAGGCGGTCCTCGCAAGTGTCTTTCACCAGAAAGTAGTGGCTGAAATTGTAAGTATCTACCTTAGAATATGTTCTTATTTTCATAATATGTTGATGAGGAAGCTCGATTGCTACTTTGTTTTGCTTTTGTGTGTTTCTTAATATGTTCTTATCAAAGATTTGGTTATCCACTTACAATGTTAAATAAAAAGATCAATATCGTTCCACAATTAGTCATGAATACTTTCACAAAATGGAGTCTTTTGATGTTTTTATACAAAATTTCAGGTTATTTATAGGGGTGACAAAAAAGTTTGGTGCATTAACATTTCTTTTTTACACAATAGAATATTATTAATGATTAATATGTAATACACAATTACAAAAACTATATCATTGCCATACTGATACAGTTTTATATAAACCAAATTAAGACTTTTCAAGCATTAAAAAAACTTCATCAAATTTCTTTTTACCATTTTGACCTTGTAAGCCTATTAAACAAGTTTTCAGTTTGCACAAGACCTTGTGTCGTTCTACACGTTTAAGTTTGTAGTTGTACGCTTTGGTCGTTCTAGGTTTTTAGGTCACATTTCCCATTGTTTCATTGTGTTTAATTTATGCATACAGGGTGCTCGATGAAATGCTTGTGTGAAAAAGGCTGAACTTGGGTTGAATCATAGTTCACGTGTGAATTAAAGTTGCTTAATTTGATTGTCCACCTGCGTATTTTTCCTATGGAGTAAACTAATAGTTTCATTTTGGTGAAACATTACTAATATAAATTACTTATGCTTTGTGTTGCAAGTTGATTATGTATATGAGTGCTTCTCGCACTAGCTCAGTTGTGATTATTAGCAATATCACTCAGTATGTCACTAATCTGTGCATTTTTTTTTCTGGTTTGGAAATAGATATTTGGTTGGTTTTTAATCTTTTATATTTTGGGATTTATTGGATAAAGGGATGGAGTTTTTTTCCCTTAAACATCTCGCGTGTGAAAATGCTTCAAGTCACACTTCTGGTGTTAACGGAACAGGGAATGCTTCCTTGAAGCTGGTGAGAATTTTTACAGTTTTAGTTAGAGATGATAAATAGGTATATTAGCATGTTGAATATATAATATTACATAAGTGTAAAATGGATAACTTTCTGGCACTGATTAGGTTTTACTGAAACACTTTTTGCAAAAAGAAAAAAAGGAAAGTTCAATTGAATTTCCAATCGTTGGTGTGTCTTGCTTTTGTATTATTAAGATACAATTTGAATCTTAAGCGAACTTCCAAATCATTAGTAGTATGTCACTAACCTATGCGCAAATTCAGACGATGGAAGCTGGGCAATCGTTGATTTCTCGCTAGACAGCTTTCACTAGACCTTCCAGCCATCTCATAGTAGATACAAATGTTACCCTTCTGGATGCATTATACAAGACATGCCTATTGGCTATTCAAGGTGAGAAATCTATATCCCTTTATATGATCTTGCAAGTAAACAAAATTCTTCTCTCCAGTTTAGATAAATCACCAATAATGGAATATTTATTGTGTGCCTAACATGGTTAAACATAGAGGTTATTTATAGAAAATAATATTACATTTGAGTACCTTCAAGCTAGATATGATAATTATGCAACTTGTCTAGTAAATGTATTTCTTGATAGTGATCTTTGTTATATATTCTTGTGAACCATTTTCTTTTCAAGTTACATGGGTTGAGCATGTTGAGGCTGAAAATGATCTGGTCCATGGGATCTTTACCGATTATGTTAGCAGTGGAATGTCATTTAGAGGGTGGAATTGTAAGTGTAAGAATTATAAGGTTAGATATGAAATATTGTAAAAGAGTTTAGTGTAATTGGTGCTGGGAACTACAAGATTTCATGATTTCACTAAACTCTTCGGATTATGATAGCTTTAACCAACAGAGGGAACTACAACAAAAAGACCACTAAGAAGCCAAGTAGGATAAAGAAAGTCATAAAACGAAACAAAATGCTTCTTACATTCTTTTATATTATATTTAGGCTTGGCTTGAGATTTGTCATATGTGATTACGCATAAAACTTCTTTATGTCTTTTCAATTTAAAGTATTCTTATCTGCTCCATTTGCACCATACATATTTTAATTGATGTATGCACTTTGATGTATAAACAGAACCTGTAGGCTTGCAATCCTCGAGATAAGTCCGTAAACGACCTCCATTCTTGGTAAAAAGGCTTGCGAAAACTATGTTTCTGAATTTTGCAATGCTTTTGAACATGGCTATTTAATTGCATCTACGCCATCGTAACAATGCGAGGTAAGATGCTATAGTTAGTATTCACAAAATTTTGGCCATTTTCTAACTTTTAGGATGGTATCACCAACTTTACATCTCTACTAATTATGTTTTGCTTGGCTAATGGCAACGAACCCAAGTATTCAGGTCTGGGTGAAATTTCTTATTTGAATTGTAGGTTTTTAAGATCCACAGAAAATAATAATTTTTTTTGTTTTTGTGTATTCCAAGAGGGGAACCATACCATGTGTATTGCTCTAAAACTATTAGAACCAGTTGTAGTAGCTTACTTTCTAAAGCCTATGTTGTCTGCATTTTTTGCCAATCTTCTAAATTATAAATGAGTCGTTTGTAGCCTGAGTAGCTCATCCTTTTTGATAATAAAAGGGTAGGCTACAAATTTTTAGCCTTAATGATGTAGGTTATAGATTTTTGGGTCTAAAAGAGAACTATACAAAGGTGAGCACTTAATATTGCACTTTTAAGGTTAATTTTTAACCTTCATCTTATTAATTTAATTGTTGTCTCAGGTTGGGGGAGGAGTAGACGTTTACACGGATGCGGATATTGATGTCAGTCGTGAAGAATGGTCAAGTTATGCCGCAACCTTCATTTTCAAGTGATCTGTATGTTTAGGTATAGACTTACGTAATGTATTGACACTATTTTTGTAACCGTTAATACTTGTGGTAGGATTCGATAAATGCTTATATTGTAATGGATTTTTTGGTGGTATATATAATAAATGCAGTTTTATTATGTAATTTATTGATTTTGTTATTATAAATATAAATCCAGGGTTACTAGTTATTTTGCAGAATTTTTTTAGGTAAAAAAAGCATGACACGCAAAATGAGTGTCATAAAGGTGTGTCGTAAATGTATGTCAAAAAAATGTCATGAAAGAGTGTCATAAATGTATGTCATAAAAGAGTGTCATTAAAAGATGACATGCGCTTGCATGTCATAAAAATTTAATGACATGTTCTTCCTTGACACTTTTTTGTGTGTCATAAACACCCTTTTATGACGCGCAATGCGCGTCAAGAAAGGGGTTTTATTCTAGTAGTGCTTCGTCCTTCTAGGATTTTGTGTGATAATTAGCTTTGTTGTCTATGTGTTCTGTCTTTGTGAATCATGGGTGATGTTTTGAATCCAGCAGGAGGTGGGGTCACCAATCCTGGTGGTGGGGGCCCTAACTCTGGTACTGGTGAAGGAACTCTTGTTAGTAAGCGGGATATTAGTGATCCATTGTTCTTACATCCTAGTGACACATCTAGTCTGTCTATTATAAGCATTAAGCTAAAAGGCGCAGAAAACTATTCTGTTTGGTCTAAATCTATGAAACTTGCTTTACAAGGTAAAAACAAACTAGGATTTATTGATGGGTCTTGTGTTAAGTCTGCTGATAATGATATCTTAGCTAATCAGTGGGATAGATGCAACTATGTTGTTCTATCCTGGTTGATTAACTCTGTTAGTGAAGAGTTGTATCTAGGACAAGTGTTCTCTGAAAATGCTAGAGATGTATGGTTAGATCTTAGGGAAACCTATGATAGAATTGATGGTTGTGTCATGTTTAATCTTCATCAAAAAATAAATAGTATAACTCAAAGTGGTAGTTCTGTTGCTGAATATTATAACAAACTTAACACTATGTGGAAACAATTTGATTCTATGGTACAATTACCTGCTTGTACTTGTCAGGCCTCTAAGGAGTTTAATGATTTTAATAGTCTTATTAAACTCATGCAATTCTTGATGGGGCTTGATGAGATATATCAACCTGTTAGGACCACACTATTGACTAATGATCCCCTACCAACAGTGAAGGCTGCCTTTGCTGTTGTCTCTAGAGAGGAGTCTCATAGAGGAACTAGTAGTGGATGAGCAACCAATGTCTCATTTGTTGCTAAGTCTAGTCAAGTATCAGATAATAGGAAAGGTTTCAATAGGGGACCTAATCCTAATCTGAAATGCTCACATTGTAATAGGATTGGTCATACTAAGGAAAGATGTTTTGAAATAGTTGGTTATCCAAATGGGGTTCAAAAGAGGGTTGGTAATAATACAAATTGGTCAGGTAATAACAACTCTAATAGAACACCGGGTAACTGGAGAAGTGGAATGACTAATCCTAGTAACAATGTGAGTAATAATGTTTCTACTAGCTCACCTTTTACACCTGAGCAGATTTCTAGGTTAATGAGTCTGTCTTGTCCAAACTTTCTAAAATGTTTAAAAAATTTTCAAGTTGTTCCAATTTAGTCAAGTTTGCTTTATTCTTTGGGTGGATCATGGACTCAGGTGCCAACCAACATATGGTTGGCAGTGACAAGTACATGATAAACTGTGTTGATGTGTCTAAATATAATCTTGAAGTTAAACACCCTAATGGTACAAATGCTAAGGTTACTAAAATTGGAGATATAAAACTTGCTGATGGAGTGGTTCTAACTAATGTGTTCTTTATACCTGATTACTGTGTCAACCTTGTGTCTATACATAAACTTGCCAAAGATAATAAACTAGATGTTCTCTTTAATGAAAATGAATGCTTTGTCCAGGATTCCAAGTCAAGGAAAGTCCTGGTGACTGGTAGACAGCAGGATGGTTTATACTTTGTTGGTAAAGATGTGAGTTTCAGTAGTGTCTGCTTTAATAGCATAACTGACCATAGTCTTTGGCATAGTAGGTTAGGACACCCTTCTAGTCAAGTTTTAGCTGTTCTAAAGGAAAGTTTGAATGTTGGGGATCCTGATTCCATGCCTTGTGAGATATGTCATAAGACAAAACAGGTCAGGGTTCCCTTCCCTCTTAGTGATCACAAGTCAAAAGCTATTGGGGATCTAATACACCTTGATGTATGGGGACCCTACAGGGTGACTAGTAAAGAGGGCTTTAGGTACTTTCTTACCATTGTTGATGACTTTTCAAGATCTATTTGGGTCTACTTGTTCAAGTCTAAGGTAGAAGTGTTTGAAAACTTAGTCAGTTTCTATGAGTTAGTTAAAACACAGTTCTTAAAGAAAATTAAAATGTTTAGGAGTGATAATGGGACTGAATTTATTAACAAACAAGTTATTGATTTTTGTGATAAAAGAGGGATTCTTCATCAAACCTCCTGTGCTTATACTCCACAACAGAATGGTGTTGTGGAGAGAAAGCATAGGCACCTTTTGAACACAGCTAGAGCACTCTTGTTTCAAAGTAATGTTCCTTTAAATTTTTGGTCTGATTGTATACTTACTGCTGCTTATCTAATTAACAGGATTCCCTCGTCAGTCCTAAATGGAAAGAGTCCCTATGAATTAGTTTATGGGTTCCCCCCCGAACTTAGTCACTTAAGAAATTTTGGTAGTCTGTGTTTTAAAACTGTATTATCTGACCCTGATAAACTCTGTAGCAGGGCAGATAAGTGTGTCTTAATTGGTTACTCTTTTGTAAAAAAAGGATATAAGTTGTATGATTTAGAAACAAAAAAGGAGGAGTTTTCCAGAGATGTTAAATTTTATGAAAACATATTTCCTTTTAAAACTGAACATAAACAACTGGTTTATGAAAAAATAAATCACTTAAACTTTTTTGATAATTTTGAAAATGAGATTTCTGAAAGTGACAAACAAAATTTTTCAAACCTTCCCAATGATGAAGGGAACCTAAAGAGTCTCATGACCACTCACCTAGTGAGCATTTAGAAGACTTACCTAGACAGTCTAGTGATGTAGGAAATGAGTTCTCTCATGACCAGCAACCTAGCAGTGCTATAGGAAGAGGGACTGACTGCTCCAGGTTTGAGGGGTCAAATGATGAGACAAGGACTCCTGAGGGAAGTAGACCTACTAGACAGTCTAGTAGAGAGTCTGTCCTGCCTAAAAAATTTGATGATTTTGTTTTAGAGGGAAAAGTTAGATATCCTATTGAAAAGGTTGTTAACTATTCTAATCTATCTGTTGAAAACATGTGTTTAGTGTGTAATGTGAATAAAATTGTTGAACCTACATCTTATTCACAAGCCTATAAAGATCCACATTGGATTGAGGCTATGAATGATGAGATGGAGGCACTTTATAGAAATAATACATGGGTTGTCTCTGATCTACCACCTGGTAGAAGGGCAATTGGATGTAAATGGGTCTATAAAGTGAAGTATAAGTCTGATGGTCAAGTTGATAGATATAAAGCCAGATTAGTGGCTAAGGGGTATAATCAAAGAGAGGGATTAGACTTTGGAGAAACTTTTTCTCCAGTAGTAAAGATGGTTACTGTTAGAAGTGTTATTGCTTTAGCTGTACAAAATAACTGGACCCTATTTCAGCTTGATATTAATAATGCATTTTTATATGGGTCAATCACTGAAGATGTTTATATGCATTTGCCAGAAGGTTATTCTTCTAGAAATGGGTCAAAAGTGTGTAAATTGATTAAGTCTTTATATGGTTTAAAACAAGCTCCAAGGAAATGGAATGAGAAGCTTGTTGATGTCTTAAAAAAATATAGGTTTTGTTCAAAGTGTGTGTGACTACTCCATGTTTGTTAAGTCTATAGATGGTGTGTTTGTGGTCTTACTTGTGTATGTAGATGATATAGTTATCACTGGTAACTGTGAAACTGAGATTAATAATGTTAAAATGTTGTTAAAAGAAAGTTTCCAAATCAAAGATTTAGGAAAATTGAAATACTTTCTTGGAATTGAGGTATTATACTCTGATGAGGGTATTTGTCTCAATCAGAGGAAGTATTGCCTAGATCTTTTGAGTGAATTTGGATATCTTGGGTGTAAACCTGTTAAAGTACCTATTGAACAAAGTTATATCCTTTCAATAAAGGATGATAAAAATGAAAGATACTTAGAGGATATAACTGGTTATCAAAAACTCATAGGGAAATTGATTTATCTATCCCTAACTCGTCCAGCTATTAGTTATTCTGTACAATTCTTGAGTCAGTTTATGCATAAACCAACTCAGAAAGTACAAGAAATAGCTTTGAGACTGCTTAGATATCTAAAGCAGTCTCCTGGAAAAGGGATTGTGTTTAAGAAAAGCAAGGATTTAACCTTGTCAGCTTGTTCTGATGCTGACTGGGCTAAGTGCCCTGTTACACGTAGATCTGTGACTGGGTTTTGTGTTTTCATTGGTGAATGCCTTGTTTCTTGGAAAAGAAAGAAACAAAACACTGTGGCTCGATCTTCAGCCGAAGCTGAATATAGAGCTATGTGTTCAACTGTTTGTAAGTTAGTTTGGATATCAAATCTTTTAAAAGAGTTAGGTATTTCTAGTAAATTACCTATAAGTTTGTTTTGTGATAGTAAATCTGCAATTTCTATTGCAGAAAATCCTGTCTTTTATGACAGGACCAAACACTTTGAATTAGATTGGCATTTTTTGAGAGAAAAAATCAATTCTGGGTTTGTTAAAGTTGAGAAAGTAAAGTCAGAAGATCAAACTGCTGATATCTTCACTAAGGGTTTGCTTAGTGGTCAGCATGAGATCTTATGTGGTAAACTAGGAATGTTCAACTTGTTTGAGTAATTGAATTAAGGGGGGGTGTTAAAATGTGTCACGTACGTATAATCCTAATTCAATTACACTTAATATTTTGGGCTGATATTATATTTATTATTGGGCTAGTTTGTTACAATAAGTTGTGGGCCGCTATTGTGCTTGCTATTCAATTAAAAGCCCATTGGCCTTTGGCCTGGGTCATCTTATTATGGACTGGTTAATTGAACCGGTTGATATTATTAGTTGTGTTTGTTTGTGTGTTTGTTGACACAGATTGATGACATGGCATGTTATGGTTCGTTGGATCTATTCTCTTGTGGCCGTTGGATCATCCTGATGGTGTCTATAAAAGGAGCTCAGTTGTACGAGCTAGGGTTTACTTCTTTCAGTCTCTCATATTGTTTCGTTCAAAGTTCTTTAGGGTTTCTGTCTAGGGTTTCATATTTCGTTGTAAGTCTTTGTGTATTTCATTCCATTTATGATCTGCTGATCTAATCAATCAGCAGATCTTGCTGTATTGTACTTCTATTTTGATCTCAGTGATTATCTGAGATCTATTTGGGTATTGGAGGACACTTCTTTTGGTTTGGGTTAAATAAGAGTTTTGTCACCGTTTTTTGTTGCCTACATCTGTTGTTATGGTTAGGAGTTTATGTTGGCTCCGGTGTTGTTGATTTCTTTGTTAAGTTTGTGTATGAAACCCTAAAACTTTACAGAAATGTTAAAAGTAAATAACATCAGTTTAAACTCGACATAGATTCGTACATTAGAACACTTTAATTTGACATGTCATCGTATCCATGAGATATGTATATGGATTGTGTTAAAAGACAATGTAAGTTATAAGCATGTATTTGTGTTGGCTAAATACTATTTCAAGTTTAGAACTAAATTTAATAATGTTGTTTGGAATGATTGGGTTAAATACCTTTTGTATATGTGTGTATAGTTTTGGCGGCTCTGTGTTTTAGAGCTTGCCGTTCTTAATGAAAGTTTCTGTTTAAAAAAAATACTATTTCAAGTTGTATTCCATACAATTCCTAAATTGGGTCGTGAAAAATCCTCGACCATTCACAAAATAGGATTATTTCAAGAGGTTTAACAAGGTAAAAAGTTGCAAAAAGCTATTACCAATTTACGACTGAAAATACAACCGAAGATAACATGTGAAAATCATGGGTAATCATTCCCACTTATACTATTTCGGCCCATGTCTAGCCAACTTGTTCCACTCGGTCATCTAGAAGCTCCTCTTTTAATTAGTTACTATACAAGTTCAAATAACCGACCAAACTTGAGTTTGGATGTTAATATCAAGTGTTTCATCATTTCAATGGCAGGTTTACGTATTTTGGGTGTTCTTACTTGAATTGAATTGTATTCTTATATATTGGCCTATAAGTTTATCACGACTACTAATTGTTGTCCGTCTATCTGTTATCTTATTGTATATTTGTCTTTTTATTATAGAATAAAAATACATTGATTTATTAAAAAAAAACATTACTTGACACTTAATGGAGGTATTTACTTGATTGTCCAGGAAATAATACAAACCTGGATTTTGCCTAGTTATCATACACGTTAGCAACTCTATAAATCGATTAGGCCTGTAAATGAACCGAACGTTTATGAACTGTTCGTGAACTGTTTGGCGGGAAGTTTGTTTATGTTCGTTTATTTAAATAAATGAACGAACAAACGCGAACACAATTTTTGTTCGTTTAATTAAACGAACGAACATGAACACACATTTTGTTCGTTCATTTATGTTCATGAACGTTCGTTTATGCTCGTTCATTTATGTTCGTTCATTTATATTCGTTTATTTTTGTTCGTTTAATTAAACTTTATTTTATTTTTATTATTTATTTTCCTTTTTGTTAAGGAACCTTAATTCATATTATAATATGGGAAAAGTGAATATGTGGCTGTTTCACATCTAAGCTTAGGTGTGAAACCACCAAAACTACGTAGTTTTGGTGGAAATTAATTAAATCCCTATACTATATCTTTTTACTGTGCAAAAAAATTATCATCTTCAAAACATTCAAAGCTTTTCGGCCATCATGGAAGAAATACATCCAAAATAGTTCCCGATAATCGTTTTCAACAAATTGGAACCCATTAATTTGAATTCTAATTGCACGATCATGGAGGTGAATTATTATGTAAATCGATTGTTATTATTTGAAGTTTTTTTTTAGTTAAATAGTTTTCATTTGAGGTTATATATATATATATATATATATATATATATATATATATATATATATATATATACTAGGTGAAATCCCGTGTGAAAACACGGGAAGACTAATTCCAACTAAAGCTGGAAAATCCATTCATTGGTGGTTCTGCTTCTGCCTTTGGTAACCACTGATAAATGAAATAGCTAATTAGAAACCACTGATGAATCGGTAACCCTTGATGATTATCCACAGACGAAGCAAGCAACAGATGATAAAACAAACTTCTGATAACAGCAGTGGTTTGCACTTAACAGATGTTGTCATCATTAGTTTGTTTCAGAGCAGACCATTAGTAATAAAGCGCTCGTTTTTTTTGTTTTATGTATAGCACTATGGTACTCGTTGGAAAGATAATAAAACGCTCGTTAATTTGGTGCAATTTTTTTCAAAAAACAATGTCGTTTAAAAAAATTATTAACGTTTAAAAATCACGGGGGGAAGTGCATGTGCCATGCACACGAGAGAGAAAATATAAATTAATAGTAAATGAAGTATCCATGACCCATTTAGTTGACCCGATAAAATGAGCGGGAAAAACTTAAAGGAAGCTCCAATAAGGTGTCATGTGTCCCTCATTAGCTTTCATTTATATATTATAGAAGATATATATATTTTTAATTGAGCCTGATTTGTTGAACATATTTTACATAGTGACTTTTAGAGAACGTATTCAATCTGTCATTTTTTTTGTAAACGTGTTGTACCTCACAATCAAATATGAAACGAAGACGTTAATCAATACAATTTATTAGAAACTAATGTTGGATATTTTTCTTAAAACCAATATTTTGAGGTGAATTATTATGTAAAGCGATTGTTATTATTTTTTACATACATAGTTTGATTTATTTAAAATATAAAGTTTTGACTTTTGTTCATATAGGAAACGCATAACACAACGGATTTCGAATCACATCCGATTGAAGATATTGATGAGAAAGGGTATTTGGCTATCACTAATGGTCTAGACGTTGAAACAGAGAAAATAAATGATGTAGATGTAGATTGTGGCTTTGAGAAAGAAGAAGTAAATGATATAATGGGAATGGTTTTTGATTCTCCGGAATGCATATGATTTCTACAACCGCTATGCATTTTTACATGGATTCGGAATACGTATTTCTTTGGCTTTCAAAAATAACACGACAAATGAGCCTTATCAAAGGATATATGTATGCAACAAGCAAGGTTTTAAATACATGAATAGTTTTAACGAAGATATTAAGAAACGTCGCAGGGATTTAAGGACCGGGTGTGAAGCATTTATTCGGATATCAAAACGTAAAGATGGGAAATGGTTCGTAGATAGATTTAATGATTCACATAATCATGAACTAATTGTTACTCCTACCAAAGTAATGAAACACCGGTCTCATTGGAAGTTTCACCGATCAATGGCATGCAAAGCTCTAGTATCGGAACTTGGTTAATCAGGGTTGAAACCTTGTCAAATCAAGAAGGTGGTAAATACCATGAAAAATTCAAATGAAAATGATGTTTCGTCAAAGCAATGTGCAGATATCATAGCAGATCAGCGTAGACAATATAAAGGTAAAGAGTTTTACGGGCTTATTAAACATTTCCAAGATAAACTATTAGAAGACCGTAACCTTTATTTTGTTGTGGATTTATTTGACGACGGATCTCCAAAAAATATTTTCTGGGCTGACGGGAGATCAAGAGATTCGTATATAAAATTTGGGGACGTTGTTGTGTTTGATGTCACATATATGACCAACAAATTTATGATGCCATTTGCTCCATTTGTGGGGGTGAATCATCATGGACAATCCATACTTTTTGGTGGTGCACTGTTAGAAAATGAGAAACAAGATACTTTTGAATGGTTATTCCAAAATTTCTTAAAATGCATGTTTGATAAAAATCCATCAGCAATAATTACTGACCAAGATAAAGCTATTTGCAATGCATTAAAAAAGTTTTTCCCAAAACTTGACATCGGTATTGTTCATGGCATATTAAGAAGCATGAGACTGAACATCTTCGACCTCTTAAAGCCCGTTGTAGTGACTTTCAAGAATTGCACAAACAATGGGTAAAAAGTAATACAGTTGAGGAATTTGAAACTCGATGGGAATCATTATGTGAAAAATATCATTTTGAAAGTGGCAGTTGGATAACAGAGATGTATAACCAACGTATGTATTGGGCGAAAGCCTTCTTGAAAGATTGTTTTTTTGCTGGCATGACATCAAGCGGACGAAGTGAGAGTATTCATTCAATTTTTTGATGGATATGTGAACTCAAAGACCATGTTGAATGAGTTCGTAAGCCAATATGATAAAGCTGTTGAGGCTCGAAGGGCTGCCGAAGAAGATGAAGACTTTAAGACCATGAACTCCAAGCCAGTTCTTTCTTCTATTAATTTGATAGAGGCAAAAGCAAGTTCACGTTACACTAGAAAGCTCTTTGATGTATTCAAAAAAGAATGGACCGAAGCTACCTTGAACTTAACTCATGAGAAAATAAGCAAGAATTCAGAAGAAATGTTAACTTCCGTCTATCGGATAAAATAGATGTCAAATGTTGTGCAAAGTTTGAAACATACGTGTTAGGACAAAAAGGATTGGTGAAACCACTTTTGTAAGCCTTAGTCTAGTTCACTTCTGTCAAAATATCCTAAGTATAGAACTACTGAAGAAAGAAGACTAAAAGTATTGAAGAAGGATTCAACAAGTACTGAAGAAGAAGTATCAAAAGTTCTGAAGTCTAACCAGATAGTTCACTGAAGAACTACTGAAGACAAACTACTCATCAGTAGTTTGTCATTCATCAGCTCTTGTAAAGAATCTTTCTCATCGACTTATGTTTCAGTAGTTTATTAGTTTAGTATTACTTTATCTTTTTGTACAAGTTCCAAGAATGCAACTTGTTGCAACTTGTTTCTGACTTGCTTTTTGACAAGGTTCATGCATATGTAAAGTCTATAAATAGATGGGTTCATCCCTCTGTTTTAGACATTGATTTTAATTAATACAGAAATCCTTCAAAGCTTATTATTGTTCTTATTGTTCTTTCCATTTCATTTACTGAGAATCTGTTTAAGTATTCATTCTCATTCTATACTTAGATTCTCATTAAATACTTGTCTTTAGTTTTCAAACATCCAGGGGGAGTAATAACTCCTGTTGATAGTGTAACTTTACTTATTTCTGTTGTGCAAATCTGATTGAACTTGCTAAACACATAAGTGTTCACTAGCAAGCAATACATCAAGAGCATTACTGATCCTACAATACGGTATGTTATGCAAACATATCTTATATATCTTGAAAAAAAGGCATGTTGAAACCCTTCCTGATCATTATATTTTACCTCGGTGGACACTAGATGCTAGGTATAAGTCAGATAACTACGCTATTGGGCTCGAAGACATAAATAGCGGAAATAAAGTCAGTGCATTAACTTTATGGTATATTCAATCGAATTTTAGAAAAGTGGTTGAACAAGCAAGAGAGTCCCCGTCTGAGATAAAGAAATTAAATACAGTCTTGTTGAAGTTTTTAGAAGAACAAAGTATTCGAACAAAGCCGAAACAGTTTGAGACTAATCCACAAGATTCTAACGTGGGAAGTTCACAAGTAAACATGATGCCTCATATTTCTATTCGGGATCCGGTAGTTAATACTAATATTAAAGGTCGTCCTAAAAGTGCAACTAGAATCAAGTCTTCCCTAGAAGCGCCAAAAAAGAGAAGTTGTTCATACTGCCATGGAGTGGGTCATTACATTACTGGATATCAGAAAAAGAAGGTAAGATTTATATTTATTAACAATTAATAGTTATCAGTATAATACCTTTTTAACTGCTGGAAATTGTTAGTATAATACTAATACGTCATTTTCAGGCAGACGAGGCATCACAAGAAAGAGAAGGATGATATGTGAATCGACTTGAAGAACTAGCAGTTTTGTAGAGTTGTTACGGTTTCACTTGAGTAGTGTAGGTCTTAGTTAAAGGTTAGTTGGTAATAATATTGTGGAATTTCTCCAATGTATCCAACGGTTGAGCTCTTCTTATTTAGTGTTTTGAATTTGAAAATCTATTGGTTTAGATGCAATAATGAAAATGAAACTTGCTGTTGTCTTTGAACAATTTTGGGTTATTATATCCTATGGAATGCTGGTGTAACTACCAATGAGTAGAGATTTTGATAAATATTAATGTGCTACTGTTGAAATACTTTGTGAGATGAAATATGCTTGTCAAACGGGTCAACAAAGCGAATATAATTGAAACGGTGTAAATACAGAGGATAAGTATGAAATGGATCAAAATATAAGAATTAATATGAAACGGGTCAACCGGGTTAATATAACAAATAGATATGAAACGGGTCAAGATAAATTTACTGATATGAACGAGTATACTAAAAAGCGAGTAAAATTCATTCATTTAAAAGAAACATGTCAAAAGATTACATCGAGTATACTAACACGAGTCACTAATAACAATTACGAAGAGTACACATACACAAATTACGATTACTAATGACAATTACATGAAAAATCAGCAGCCCTGCAATTGTTTGTCTTCAAGTCTGCTCACTGCTGTCCAACGACGTACAAATCCTGTTCCAATACTTGCAACAGTTTGTCTTCGCTTGGGTCTATAGTGTCTTCTTTATTACCTGGCCAATAATGCTGGATTCCAATGCACCAGTTAAATCAAAAGCAAGATGTTTAACTTCTGCAGCGTCGTTTAACCATGCATGTAACATCGCAAAATTTTTCAAACTTTAATACCTATATTATATTTTTCATAAGCCCTTATTTTACTATCACACACATTATATATATATATATACATATAAAAAAGGTTTAAAAAAATAATAATAATAATAATAATAATAATAATAATAATAATAATAATAATAGTAATAATAATAAAAACCTAGATCCATAATTGTTATGTAATTAAACCCATCCTTGAGCCCAACCAAGTCCAAGCCCAACCACCCTTCCCATTTTGCCTTATAGATTCAGACTGGGCCCTGCTGAGCCCAAGGGGGGGCGGCCCAAACCAACAACCCCCCTCCTTCTTTCTGTATCAACCAAACAAAAAAAATGGTTTGTGCCGGGTTTCGAACTCGGGACCTCCCACACACACACACAAGCATGAACCAACTGGGCTACGGCTCATTGTTGGTATAATCAGTACGCTTAACATATATATACACGCAAAACTTCTTCCTTTTTCCCTTTCTTCTTCGCGAGTAACAGCAGCAACAGATATAAATTTCTTTTTTTTTTATTTTTCGTAATTTTGAAATGTTTAGCCATGATTGATTATTGTTGACCAACTGAAACGCGATCTCCGGCCAATCATCTACCATTACACGTTCAATTAACATTTAATTCATACCAAATCTGTGATTTTGACGCGTCAACATTAAACCCAAAGTCAACCCTTACCATTTCAATGATTGGAACCTATCACTATAAATTGATCATTCCTAAACCTTCACAACTCGCCATTACATCTTTCTCCATCTCCAATTCTTCACAATTATACTCTGTTCTTGATTTATAGTTCGCGTTTGACTTATTCATTGACCGCTCAAAATCACGCGTAAACGTGTTTGTAAGTCAAATTTTTTTGATAGGGTTTATTGTTCGGCATGTACACAACCTTAACCCTAAAGTTAATTGGGTTAAAGTTGTGTAATCTGATCGATTGAAGAATCTAGGGTTTGTTCTTATTAAATTGGGGAAGAACACGATTTTTAACATGATATATTTATTTAACGGGCTGGAACAAAACACAACCATGGTCTGGACCAAGTGGTTGTGTCTGGTGCACACTTTATGGTCCACGCAGGTTCAAATCCCACAAGCACCATTTTTTTTTAAAAAGCTTAACTTTTATATATATCCATTTATATATTTAAAATACATTTTAAAATACCAAAACCCTTTTATAAATTCTACAAAAATTATATTATGTTAATCTGATGAAAAAGTTCAACACCCAATTTTTAGTTTTCAAAAATTTATTTATTTAATATATATAATAAATAAATCAAGTTTATTCCATTTTATTTATAAAATTCTATAAAAATATCAAAACGATCTTTTTAATTTCCACAAAAAATTATTTTAAGTTTTTATAACATTAAACTTTTCAGAAATGATTTTTATTTCTGAAAAATCATTTATTTAATATTTTTAATCAATTTTTGTTAGTTTTAATCATAATTAAATCATAATAAATCCAATTTTTAATATTTTTGCACCAAAATTTTACACAAATTATTTCTGATCATTTAGAACAGAAATATAATTTTTAAACTAATAATTCTTTAATTTTAGTATTTTTGAATATTAAAGTTAAGTTTTGGCAATTTGTAATAAATAGATTTAAAAATCTATTTTAAAGGAAATAATTTTGCAAAAATTATTTTTATACTTTAAACACATCCTTGTGACCATCCTAGATTTAACATTTATAAAAAGATTTTTAGTTATTTATTTACTAAATTTCTCTCAATTGACGAATATTTTTAATATTAATCAAACGAGCAATTATCCCCAATTCGACGCCCTAGAAACTTATACATTTGTAGATTTGATAGACTTAGACATATTTATTACCTCATTATAGGGTGATACTTGATACATTTGGGCAACACACTATTTTCAACAGATATAACATTTTACCAAGGTGAGTTTTACATAGCCCATTTTCTATTTATCACCGTTTTTGGGGTGAAACATGTTACAACATCATTTATGCAATTCAATCATCAATGTGTCTATGTGTTTTCTATGTTGCATTATGTCTTGAGCATGATTAGAGTAAGCACCATTCTAGCATAATCATTAACATTGATCAAGCCGGCGGTATACATTGATAGATCTATTGGACTGACAATCCCACCCGGATACTTGCCTCCTACAAAGGTTACATGGGTGTTTGTTATCGTATAACATATTCAATTGGACCATGAGCGTATGGTATGTATCATATTATAACAGTCATCAGGGTTGATTATGCACTCGATTTATTTCTAGTATGTTCTCACATATGGACTAGATTGACATGACACATGAATTGCACAACATTTTTATTCAATCATCAAAAACCTATGTAATTCTCACCAACTTTTGTTGACCCAAAACATTTTCAACTTAACATGTTTCAGGTTCTATTTGCTTGAAGATTTGAATTGGTGCTTGAGGATATGTGTATAGCTTTATTCAATTTGATATACAAATTCTAGAACAATTGTATGTAATTCATTTAAATTATTCAATGGAGTTTATTATTCACCATGAGCTACTGAACAATCATCGATACGTGGCACCCCGATGTTTCCGCCATCGGTTGGGGTGTTACAGATTGGTATCAGAGCCATGGTTATAGGGAATTAGGTTATTAGAAAAATAATCTAGTCTATAACCATAGGATTTAACAAGTACTTGCTTCTTTTACTTGCTATTCTCTATCTCCCTCCTACTTCTTATCCCTACTTTCATTCCTACAAGAAGGTTGCTCTCCATCAGTGGATCTACTCATTAGATTAAATAGGACAAATTCCTCAGGTTTAACCTGAACCTCCTTGAGATCTCGTCGAAGTTCTAGATTTTAATAACGAACACGTGCAATCTGGAAGGGTGAACGCCTGTATTCTGAGTCTTCTGTCTAGGCTGGCATTGCGCATATATCCCAATCAGACGAGGGACCCGGATGCCTACCTGGGAATTCTCGGGATGAGTGTTCACTTATAGGCTAAAGCATGTCTTCATATGTTATTAGAATCTGAAATCTTTGATAAGTCAACGTTTTCATTTATTCGTTTTAATTAATGAATAAATGATTACATTCCTTATATTACCTCATTCATTCCATGCCTCATTGAGACTTCATTGTGTCCCTTACAGATCATGTCTCCACGCCACAACACTCGCATTAACAGTGGTGACAATCATGAAGAAGAAAGCAACAACCACAACCACGACCACAACACTAACCACAACAATGGAGGTGACGCCCAACTAGCTACGATTATTTCTCAACAATTGGCACAACAAATCACAACTCTGGTTTCTAACTTGTTGGCTCAAGTCATCCCAATGAATGGGAACAGCAATGGAAATGGAAATGGCGATGGAAATCACATGAAGAACGGAACCTTAGTTCGGAAAAGCAAGAAAACAAGTATTGTGGCCACGGTAACTACCAAGAACCAGAAGCGTAAGACCAGGAATCCTAATGTAAACCTCACTACACAAGCCTCTAACAAGAAGCCTTATACAAGAAAACTTTCCATTGTGTAACACATGCAAACGACATCACCCCACTGTTTCAGTGTGTCGCCTGTGCACCAATTGTGGTAGGTATGGCCATCTGGTCAACACATGTCGCGAGACCCCAAACCCTAATGCCAATCAACCCACCAACCCTGCTCAGGCTGATAATCCTAATCGATACAACTATGGTCAATGCTATGAATGTGGGAACCCAAATCACTATCGTAACCGATGCCCTAAACTAAACCGAGAACAAGACCCTTCAGCTACTTAACAGCAAGTCCCACCATTTAAATGTTGTTTGCTTTTAATTCCATGTATTGACACTTTTTGGATTCAAGTAATAAAATTCAAGTATTATCATAACATCTGTGTGCATGCTTGTTTGAATGTGCTATATCTATAATCATACTTGCTTACTTGTACAACAATTAGTTGACTACCAACGATTGGTAGAGGTCATCATGTCTTTCCAACAGTCGGGAGAGGCCCTACCACCTGCTCAACGACTGGTGGAGACTATCAGACCTGCTCAACAATCGGAAGAGCCATAGAAGGACGCAAAACCCTAATGTAAGGTAAGTTGGTGATTACGGTCCGGAACGTAATCGTGAATTTACAGGTACGTTAAGGTGGTGTGGAATTCTACCAAGATTTTCGGTAGTTAACCAAATGTAAACTCTAGATATCTAGTAGTTCATTTAGTAAATCAACTCACACGTAACACGCCTCCTATCCACGCTATTCGAGACAGGTTACTCTATTCATTGTCATGCACTAACATAAAATTTTTCAAGTCACACTCGTCCTAATCCAACCCCCTTCAACCCTGGTTTTCTCTTAACTTCGGGACGAAGTTTCCAAAAGTAGGGGAGACTGTAACATCGCAAAATTTTTCAAACTTTAATACCTATATTATATTTTTCATAAGCCCTTATTTTACTATCACACACATTATATATATATATATATATATATATATATATATTTATATATATACATATAAAAAAGGTTTAAAAAAAAAATAATAATAATAATAATAATAGTAATAATAATAAAAACCTAGATCCATAATTGTTATGTAATTAAACCCATCCTTGAGCCCAACCAAGTCCAAGCCCAACCACCCTTCCCATTTTGCCTTATAGATTCGGACTGGGCCCTGCTGAGCCCAAGGGGGGGCGGCCCAAACCAACAACCCCCCTCCTTCTTTCTGTATCAACCAAACAAAAAAAAATGGTTTGTGCCGGGTTTCGAACTCGGGACCTCCCACACACACACACAAGCATGAACCAACTGGGCTACGGCTCATTGTTGGTATAATCAGTACGCTTAACATATATATACACGCAAAACTTCTTCCTTTTTCCCTTTCTTCTTCGCGAGTAACAGCAGCAACAGATATAAATTTCTTTTTTTTTTTTCGTAATTTTGAAATGTTTAGCCATGATTGATTATTGTTGACCAACTGAAACGCGATCTCCGGCCAATCATCTACCATTACACGTTCAATTAACATTTAATTCATACCAAATCTGTGATTTTGACGCGTCAACATTAAACCCAAAGTCAACCCTTACCATTTCAATGATTGGAACCTATCACTATAAATTGATCATTCCTAAACCTTCACAACTCGCCATTACATCTTTCTCCATCTCCAATTCTTCACAATTATACTCTGTTCTTGATTTATAGTTCGCGTTTGACTTATTCATTGACCGCTCAAAATCACGCATAAACGTGTTTGTAAGTCAAATTTTTTTGATAGGGTTTATTGTTCGGCATGTACACAACCTTAACCCTAAAGTTAATTGGGTTAAAGTTGTGTAATCTGATCGATTGAAGAATCTAGGGTTTGTTCTTATTAAATTGGGGAAGAACACGATTTTTAACATGATATATTTATTTAACGGGCTAGAACAAAACACAACCATGGTCTGGACCAAGTGGTTGTGTCTGGTGCACACTTTATGGTCCACGCAGGTTCAAATCCCACAAGCACCATTTTTTTTTAAAAAGCTTAACTTTTATATATATCCATTTATATATTTAAAATACATTTTAAAATACCAAAACCCTTTTATAAATTCTACAAAAATTATATTATGTTAATCTGATGAAAAAGTTCAACACCCAATTTTTAGTTTTCAAAAATTTATTTATTTAATATATATAATAAATAAATCAAGTTTATTCCATTTTATTTATAAAATTCTATAAAAATATCAAAACGATCTTTTTAATTTCCACAAAAAATTATTTTAAGTTTTTATAACATTAAACTTTTCAGAAATGATTTTTATTTCTGAAAAATCATTTATTTAATATTTTTAATCAATTTTTGTTAGTTTTAATCATAATTAAATCATAATAAATCCAATTTTTAATATTTTTGCACCAAAATTTTACACAAATTATTTCTGATCATTTAGAACAGAAATATAATTTTTAAACTAATAATTCTTTAATTTTAGTATTTTTGAATATTAAAGTTAAGTTTTGGCAATTTGTAATAAATAGATTTAAAAATCTATTTTAAAGGAAATAATTTTGCAAAAATTATTTTTATACTTTAAACACATCCTTGTGACCATCCTAGATTTAACATTTATAAAAAGATTTTTAGTTATTTATTTACTAAATTTCTCTCAATTGACGAATATTTTTAATATGAATCAAACGAGCAATTATCCCCAATTCGACGCCCTAGAAACTTATACATTTGTAGATTTGATAGACTTAGACATATTTATTACCTCATTATAGGGTGATACTTGATACGTTTGGGCAACACACTATTTTCAACAGATATAACATTTTACCAAGGTGAGTTTTACATAGCCCCTTTTCTATTTATCACCGTTTTTGGGGTGAAACATGTTACAACATCATTTATGCAATTCAATCATCAATGTGTCTATGTGTTTTCTATGTTGCATTATGTCTTGAGCATGATTAGAGTAAGCACCATTCTAGCATAATCATTAACATTGATCAAGCCGGCGGTATACATTGATAGATCTATTGGACTGACAATCCCACCCGGATACGTGCCTCCTACAAAGGTTACGTGGGTGTTTGTTATCGTATAACATATTCAATTGGACCATGAGCGTATGGTATGTATCATATTATAACAGTCATCAGGGTTGATTATGCACTCGATTTATTTCTAGTATGTTCTCACATATGGACTAGATTGACATGACACATGAATTGCACAACATTTTTATTCAATCATCAAAAACCTATGTAATTCTCACCAACTTTTGTTGACCCAAAACATTTTCAACTTAACATGTTTCAGGTTCTATTTGCTTGAAGATTTGAATTGGTGCTTGAGGATATGTGTATAGCTTTATTCAATTTGATGTACAAATTCTAGAACAATTGTATGTAATTCATTTAAATTATTCAATGGAGTTTATTATTCACCATGAGCTACTGAACAATCATCGATACGTGGCACCCCGATGTTTCCGCCATCGGTTGGGGTGTTACAATGCACCAGTTAAATCAAAGAATGCATTGAAGTACCCTGAAGGGACTTTTCCTTGTACCGATGCGTTCTGATTAAGTAACTCTGACATCTGCAAGACAAAATAAATGGAAAATTATGCGCCTTTGATAGACATCAAAATCGATATTTTAAGAGCACAGAAAGTATACGCTTTTATTTATGAAAAAAAAGATGATGAAAAGGGAATAAAACGGTCCAGTCTGCGTCTCTACTTGTTAATGGTCAATACCAAATCAAGTTCCAGCTTTAGATTTATAACAAAGTGATTAGCAAATTAAGCCATTTTACTCAATATGTACGTTTCTTTCTTACTTTTCCTTTTTGCATAAGCATTCACAATTTTGTCATGATTAGTTCTTCTTCCAGCGTATAATGTTCTTAAGGAATTTGTACATAAATGACGATTCATTTGCAATGGAAAACAAAGTCCGATAGATCAAAAGGCAAATCACTCTAATAACAACTATATGCATTCACCGGTAGGCTTCTTTAACGTCCCTATAACTTTGGTCATAATAACTAATCATCGTTTCAACAACACAGATAGCAACAAACATAAAATCAAATGTAGGTTCAATATAGCAAACTAGTTTAAATCATTCAGTACCTCTAAACATCACTATGTAAAATGTGTTCAACAAATCAGGCTCAATTAAAAAATATATATATAACTTCAAATAATAACAATCGATTTACATAATAATTCACCTCATGATCGTGCAATTAGAATTCAAATTAATGGGTTCCAATTTGTTGAAGACGATTATTGGGAACTATTTTGGATGTATTTCTTCGATGATGGCCGAAAAGCTTTGGATGTTTTGAAGATGATAATTTTTTTGCACAGTAAAAAGATATAGTATAGCGATTTAATTAATTTCCACCAAAACTACGTAGTTTTGGTGGTTTCACACCTAAGCTTAGATGTGAAACATCCACATATTCACTTTTATATACTTAACCCTAACATTCCAAAGATTACAGCCGCTCTCCACACTTCACAGTCTCACCTCTCTTCTTCTCCACACTCCACAGCCCTACCTTCTTCCACTTCTGGCCGACCACCTCCACAGCCCCGGTCTCCAGCCGTCCACA
Source organism: Ambrosia trifida (assembly GCA_028751855.1). NCBI lineage: Eukaryota > Viridiplantae > Streptophyta > Magnoliopsida > Asterales > Asteraceae > Ambrosia > Ambrosia trifida. Next base: position 64,369,902 of record CM054124.1, on the reverse strand, counting down.
CCCCCGTTTCCAGCTTCACACTTCACAACCCTACCTCGTTTATGTTGAATTGTCATGAATCATTATTAAGTTGTTTTTGTTTGTGTTCATTTATATTGATCATATGTGTTCGCTTATATTCATGAACTATTCGTCTAGATTTTAAATGAACGAACATAAACGAACACGACAAATTTCTTAATGAACGAACACGAATAAAAAAATGTGTTCGATTATGTGTTTGTGTTCGTGTTCATTCGGTTCGTTTACAGGCCTAAAATCGATATATAAACTCCTCAGTCCTCATAAGCAATCCATGTAATCTCACAAAACATCCTTACAATTTCACCTCACTATTATTTTTTATATTTATTCCTTATAACGAATTTATTTATTTTAATAACTAATTGGATTCATAAATACAGGATATATTTTATTAAATAAGGAAAAATAAATAAATTGAAGTCGTTAGATAATCTTGTACTTGACCGCAACAAACATGTCCTTATATCCAAAGACTCCATTGGTAATGGTACCAGAATGCATAACATCAAATATACTAATCATGTTTTTTAGACTTTGAAGAAAATCTAAGACCAAAACCTCTCAATCTCTCTCAACAACAACACAATCACAAACATACAACACAAACAAGAATATAGCGACAAAACGGTGACCGAAATCTTATTAGTTTACCCAAACCAGAAAACTCCCAAACCAACCCAATAGAGTTTCAGATAAACACTAAAACTCAAAGATACAGAATCCTTAGCGTCTGCTGATGATTTATCAGCAGATGATATAGAAAAGAATACAAGATAATCAACCAAACACTTATAGAAAGTAAACCCTAATACAACTGTGAGAGAGATCAAATAAGAGAGAGAAAGTAAGAATGAATAATATCTGCCAAAAGAGGCATTTCAAACACTCCACTGTATTTATAGAGAGGGCCAAGAGCCCTAGACACTTGCTAGGCCAGATATCTTGAACTGGGCTCACTCAAACATAAACGGGCCTGATATTCCATAAGTCCAAAACATAAGACTACATAACACAAAATAACTTGACCAAAATATGAGTCCAATAATATAAAACATTTGAATTATATATTTCTATAAGTATTTCAACACACCCCCATAATTCAAATGTTAAACAAGTCAATCATTCCCAACTTGTTACACATGTGTTGATGCTGATCAACACTCAACCCCTTTGTAAATATATTTGTTGTCTGCTCACTTGAAACAACCTTTTCAGTTTGTATGACACCATTGGAAATTTTTTCCCTTAAAAAATGAAGATCGATTTCAAAATGGTTCGTTTTTTCATGGAAAACAGGGTTTGCTGCCATAGCAATAGCAGCCTTACTATCACTATACAATGTAACAGGCAAGTCAACCTTAATATTCAACTCTTCTAACAATTTTTTTAGCCAAATCACTTCACATGAAGCTAAACACAATGCACGATATTCAGCTTCAGCTGAAGATCTTAACACAGTGTTTTGCTTTTTACTTTTTCAAGAGATTAAAGAATCTCCAAGAAAAATGCAAAAACCAGTTACTGATTTCCTGGTAACCACCCACTTGGCCCAGTCAGCATCAGCAAACCCACTCAAGTTTAAACTGTTAGACTTTTTAAACAACAATCCCTTACCAGGTGAAAGTTTAAGATACCTTAATAGTCTAAGTGCAATTTGAAGATGTAACTTGGTAGGTTTGTGCATAAATTGACTTAGGAACTGAACAGCATGGCTGATATTAGGCCTAGTCAAAGACAAATACAACAACTTGCCTATTAATTTTTGATAACCTAAAACATTGTCCAACAAGGTTTCAGTTTTAGACTTACCAGAAACAATGTAGCTTTGTTCTATGGGAGTATTTATAGGCTTACATCCTAAATACCCAAACTCATTTAACAATTCAAGGCAATACTTTCTTTGAGTTAAAGAAATTCCCTTATCAGAATATAATACTTCAATACCCAAAAAATATTTAACTTTTCCAAGATCCTTAATTTGAAAGTTAGATTTTAATAAACTCTTAACATGATTGATCTCATTTTCACTATTTCCTATAATCACTATATCATCAGCATATACTAACAAAGCAACAAACACATTGTTTTCATTCTTTACAAACAAAGAATGATCACAAAGGCTTTGTTTAAATCCTATACTAAGTAAAACAGCAGTCAACTTCTCATTCCATTTCCTAGGAGCCTGTTTAAGTCCATACAATGACTTAACAAGCTTACACACCTTATTTTCCCCTTTAGGGTAATATCCTTCAGGAGGTGTCATGTAGACATCCTCAGATATTGACCCATAAAGGAAGGCATTGTTTATGTCCATTTGAAATAAAAGCCAATCATTTTGAACTGCCATACAAATAAAGCATCTGACAGTCACCATTTTAACCACGGGAGAGAAGGTCTCTCCAAAGTCAAGACCCTATCTTTGGTTAAACCCTTTGGCAACAAGTCTTGCTTTATATCTTTCAATTGACCCATCAGCCTTGTATTTAACTTTGTAAACCCATTTGCAGCCAATGGGTTTTCTATCCTTGGGTAAATTACTTAAAACCCAAGTATTGTTTTTATACAATGCTTCCATTTCCTGATTCATAGCTTCTACCCATTTAGGATCCTTAGAAGCTTCTGAATAGGAAGTGGGTTCAATTGTTTTATTAAGACTAGACACAAAACAATAATTTTCATGAGACAAATTAGAATAATTAACTCCTTTCTCTACCCCCATATTTAACTTTTCCTTCAATAACAAAATTATCAAATCTTTTGGGCAAAACGGAGTTCCTATGAGACCTCCTAGTACTTTCAAGCTTATTTCCCTCAGGAGTAAATGTCTCATCATGTGAGCACTCACTATTGGAAGGGTCAGCCCCTTTACTACCTAACCTACCAGGCTGCTGATCATGGTGATGATCAACCCCCCTGACAGCCCTGGGAAAGTCACCTTCCCCTTTACCATGTGAGTGTTCATGAGTACCATTTGGTTCCCCTTCATCATCGGGAACATTGCTATTATTATTATTATTATGGTCATCTAATGAACTTTAAATCAAAGAAGTTAAGATGATCAATATTATGAAAAACCAATTTTTCTTTATCAGTTTTAAAAGGAAAAATATTTTCATAAAATTTGACATCTCTAGAATATTCAAACACTCTTTTATCTAAACTCCATAATTTATGACCCTTCATAAAAGGTGAATACCCAACTAACACACATTTATCAGACCTACTACACATTTTATCACTTTCATTTAAAATGGTTTTGAAACACAAGCACCTAAAATTTTTTAAATGACTTATAATAGGGGGAAACCATATATTTTCTCATAGGGACTCTTACCACCTAAGACAGAAGAAGGAAGCCTGTTGATTAAGTATGCAGCAGTTAGAACACACTCAGACCAGAAGTTCAAAGGCACAGAACTTTGAAATAATAAAGCTCTTGCTATATTTAAAAAATGCCTATGCTTCCTCTCCACAACACCATTTTGTTGTGGGGTGTAAGCACAAGAAGTCTGATGAATAATACCCTTTTAATTACAAAAAATAGACATTTGTTTATTCACAAATTCAGTTCCATTGTCATTCCTAAAAATCTTAACAGGTTTCTTAAACTGTTTTCTTAGTAATTCATAAAAGATTAAAATGTTCTCAAAAACTTCACCCTTTCCCTTCATCAGATAGCACCAAACTGACCTAGAGTAATCATCCACTATAGTCAATAAGTACTTATACCCTTCCTTGCTTGTGACCCTATAAGGGCCCCAAACATCCAAGTGGATTAACTCTCCTAAATCAGTTGTTTTGTGTTCACTAAGAGGAAAGGGGACTCTAACCTGCTTAGCTTTGTGACATATTTCACAAGGATTATTTCCATTATGTGTAACATTCAGACCCTTTTTTAGAACAGCAAGAACTTCATTAAACGGATGTCCTAATCTACTGTGCCATAGATTGGACTCATTTATACTATTAAAACACATATTGACCATACTCACATTGTCACCTACAAAATACAATCCATCATGCTCTTTATCAGTCACCAGGACTCTCCTGGACTTGGAATCCTGGACATAGCAACCATGATCATCAAATAAAACACTCAACTTATTGTCCTTAGCTAACTTGTGGACATAAATCAAATTGACACAGTACTCAGGAACATAGAAGACATCAATAAGAATGACTTCATTTCCCAACTTAATGTCTCCAATTTTAACAACCTTAGCACTTGTGCCATTAGGGTGTTTGACAGACATGTTATAATTAGAGACATCAAGACAATTGATCATATTCTCATCAGTGCTAACCATGTGTTGATTAGCACCTGAGTTCATGATCCATTTGAGTAATAAAGCAGTTTTGACCAGACTAGAACAACTAGAAAAATTCCTAAAAATCTCACAAACTTTGGTCAAAACAGTAGCATTTGAGAAACCATCAACAAGTACAGACTCACCTCCAACATTAGATGGTTGAGAATCACATGTTGGTCTCTCACTAATAAGGTTCATCAGCTTAGATATCTGCTCAGATGTAAATGGCAAAGCAATAGTAGCTAATACAGGACTCTTACTAGACATATTAGCTTTCACATTAAACACATTTCCAGAACCACTTGGTTTTCCAGACTGGTTAGGAACTTTCTTCCTATAACCAGGAGGATACCCAACTAACTCATATCACCTATCAACAGTGTGACCTAACATGTTGCAGTGTGTGCATTTCAAATTAGGGTTAGGTCCTCCTATAGGTTTTCTCCTATTGTCAACAGGTTGATTAGTCTTAACAAAGAAGGACACATATGAACCTTTCACATTAGAACTTGCCCCTCTATGTGATACATTAGAACTTGCCCCTCTATGTGACTCCTCCCTAGATATAATAGAAAAGGCAGTTTTGACAAAAGGTAGAGGGTCTTGCATCAAAAGATTAGACCTAACAGTTTGATATGCATCATCTAATCCCATAAGAAATTGCATTAATTTTATTAAAGAATTAAAATCATTAAATTTTCCTGAAGCAACACAAGAACATGTAGGCAGTTGAACTATAGAGTCCAACTGTTTCCACATGGTATTAAGTTTGTGATAGTATTCAGAAACTGAACTTCCACTCTGAGTTAATGAATTAATCTTTTGATGCAGACTTGTGACACCCTGCATTTTCAGGATATTACTTTTACTGAACTCTAGTTAACTTTCATGTACATTCGTGACTAAACACCTAACTAGGGTTAGTTAAGAAGGTCTTTCGATATGTTATGGGATAATAACATATGTTGGATGATATTAACGTACGTTATAACTAGGAAGGTTTTGTCTTGACACACACACGAGTCCTGTATCCCGAACGTTGGTGATTTGTCAAGCATACATAATCATATGATCTATTGGGTGATGATGAATGTGAATTAACATGCGTTTGTGAATTACATGTTTATGTGGATTACTGTTTTAATAGATAGTCAGTACGTAAACCCTACGAATTATGTGCATTCTGTAATTAACATGTTATGAGATGATAAAAACAATAGTTTTTACATAAGTTAGTATGAATAATATTATCGAGACTATTCTCGGGATTAAAACCGTATTAACGGCCCGTTTATCAAAAAAGGCCCATAAACCCGTAACCTTGGCCCATGGTCCAACTTCTAGTATATTATTGATCAAAAAAAAAAAAATAAGAAACCCTAGAGGCTCCTTTGCGCCGTGAACCCCCAAGACACCCACCATCACCTTCACTTTCAATCCTTCATCCATTTTCATCACTAATCCAAGTTATTTCGGGTGCTATCTTGAGGTTTTAAAGATTCTAGCATTTCGAGGTACATGTTTTATGTGTTATTTGATGAATATTGATACTTGAAAAGTTGTAAAAACCTTAAAAACTATCTATATAAAAATCGCAAATAATAATTTTGTAAGGAGTTTTGATGTTTGTTGTGCATGTTGATGGGTATTGTTGTTAGTAATCGAAACTAAGGTTATTAGTATGTAAATACATAGATTTAAATGTGATAATATGGATTGAATTCTGTTAATATGTGTTATTTTATGATTATGGGTTAATAAGAATGATTAGGGTTCATGAGAAGCATGTTATTAGAATTCTGATTTTCTGACAGATTCATTGTGACGAATTGTAGGGCTGTTATAGGGTGATTAACATGTGTAATCTGATTGTTTTCTGATGCTAAAACATAACTTATGATGTTAGCTTTTCAAAAAAAGTCCAAAAACATGCGTTTTGGACTTGTTTTGATATGTATTCATGATTTTATAAGTTTAAAGGTCATATCAGATTTTCGTAATTATAAATTGGGTCAACTTTAAACGGTCATAACTCGAGATTTACAAAGGGTGAAGTTATGAAATTTGGACAGTAGGTCAACATTGGAAAAACTTGGCTTTTCCAATTGGATTCACCTCGTTTGGGTCAATACACAATTTTTGGGAATTTTTCTACTAAACTGACCTGCTGTGGAAATTTTCTGGACATAGCTGTGTTGTACGAATTTTAATAATTTTTGTGTTTGGTTGTGAGACAAAACAAAAATATGGGTTATCAAATGAATCCCAATGAATATTCAGTAAAAATTTGGGAGTTTAATTCGTTTGTTAAGTATTTTAAATAATCCGTTTTTCACAGCGTACAATCTGCCCTGAAAACGCAGATTGTGTAAGGGATGTTTACGTGACTATTTGGAGTCTTATATGGTATGTATTTGACATGAACTTGCATGAATACTTATATGAGATGTGTATGAGGTATAAAAATGATAATAATCAATGTGATCACCACCGGGATACGTAGGACAACTTGTGCATGTAGAGTCATTAGGTGTCACTACACGGTTTGAACTTTAAAAGTCTTGGACAAACGAGTTGTATGGTGTGTTGGTTATGCACATATACTCACCTAGTGACATTTGTAATAGGGAGTCGGTAGCTCATTTCTGTTTGAGGAATTTGGATTATTCACTTGCAACCTAAGGTGAGTTTCACTACTCTTTTCTCAAAAGCATGCGTCTCGGGTTGAGACAACGTACTTAACTTTTTCTAGTCCGGGTTGGGACTACTATTTTCTAGTCCGGTTTGGGAGTACTTACACATCCCGGGTTGGGATGCTATGGATCCTTGTGTGGGTCGGTGTTTGACTCCTTGTGTGAGTCGGGTTTTGCTAGTTCGCAAACTGTGTCCTTGATGAACTAAACCAACTCTATCATCTGTAAGTCCTTCACGTACCGAATGAGTTGTCGGGTTATGGCAAGCGGGTTATTAGTTGATAGCGCAATTAGGTCTTACAAACCTCACACCGGCTCGGGGAGTGCGGGAGTGAACTATAACTTAACAGATTTTATCATTTTTGATAGGCAATGATGTAAGGCATGCAGCTCACATTTGTGACTACACGTACATCAGCAGTTCGGTATATCGGTGTTAGTTATCATGAATGGGTTAGCTACCCTTGACATGCGATGAACTAGTGTTTACACGGTTCTTGGAACCAACTCAATTACTTGTTTACGTGGTTTTGGAAACCAGCGCACTTACATATTCATTTACTTTACTTAGTGAACTCACCAACATTGTTTGTTGACCCACGATATACATGCTTTTGCAGGTAGTTAGCTTACGGTGCCAGGATTAGCAAGCACTGCACACTTCACTGCATTTGGGGTCTTGGGCATACACCTAAATTACATATTATGCTTTACATTTTCTTTCATATGATTATGATTTGGGCGCGTTGTTTTGCGCATGGTTTTAAAAGGTTTAAATTTGGTTTACGCTTCCGCAGCTTAACCTAACTTGGTTTTTGAAAACGAACTAGTTTGGGCATTTAGAGTTCGTTCATATGACTTATGGCTATGGGATCCTGGTATGTCATGCGCCTCGCGGTATAAACCCCGCAGTGGAAATTTGAGGGTGTGACAAGACTAAACACAACAGACCCATCCACCTTATCATAGGTTTCCCTTAAATCAAGCCAGACATCTCTGGCTAATTTAGAGAAAACCTGTCCTAAGAATAATTCTTCACTAACTGAATTCAGTAACCAGGTAAGAACAACAGAATTACACATATCCCATTGTTTTCCTAGAACTTCATCAGTAACAGACCTAGTAACAGAACCATCTATGAAGCCATATTTGTTTTTGGCTTCAAGAGCAAGTTTTATAGCACTTGCCCAAACATAATAGTTATCAGTACCCTTAAGTTTGATACTGATAACAGACAAAGTGCTAGTATCACTTGGCTGGATGTACAAAGGATCACCAATATCTAATTTACTAATTAGAGTATTGGTGTTTTCTGAACCTCCACCACCAGGGTTAGTGAGGGCACCCCCACCACCAGGTTCACCCATGACAATAGCAAACAGAAGCAATCAATCAAAGATAAAACAACAAATAACAGACAGTCAACAATAACTGACTCAGATGACAAAAAAACAGATAATAGATCCTAATAGGACGAAGGTGTCAGTGTTCAGATAGTGGGTTCATCACTCATAAGTGCCCACCCAGATCTTAACACAGGAGTCCTTTATTATCTATATATGTATATAGAATGTAGTAATACACAAACAGAGACACAATGAATTTATCCAGATAAGACAAACACCAGATAATACACAGATCAAACAAGACAAGATTATATCAACTGCCGGTCCACCCTAACCCGACCAAGACGCCTAGACACGAGAGAATAAGACAAGAGAACTTACAGTGGGCTCCAAGCAGCAAGCAAGCAAATATTAATCAACACAAAAGAAATAAGAACAAGAAGACTTACATACCGCACAGCTTCCAGCCCAATCCTCCAAGGTCCAAAGATAGCCAACAACAGTTTATGTTAAACCCTAGATCTATATAAAAAAAATAGAAAAACACAAGAGAACAGAAACAGACAAGATCTACAGAGATCAGATCCGTTCCAGATAATACAAACCCTAGATCTATGAAGAAGATCAAAGGTCAGATGACTCAGAAAACAAGATTTGTCGAAATATCAACAGATCTGAAGAAATCAAGAAAAAAAACTCATTTTCACAGCGGAAACAAGACAGATAATCTCAGGATCTAGAGCATGAGCTCTGATACCATGTAGAAAATCTAAGACCAAAACCTCTCAATCTCTCTCAACAACAACACAATCACAAACATACAGCGGAAACAAGAATATAGCGACAAAACGGTGACCGAAATCTTATTAGTTTGCCTAAACCAGAAAACTCCCAAACCAACCCAATAGAGTTTCAGATAAACACTGAAACTCAAAGATACATAATCCTTAGCGTCTGCTGATGATTTATCAGCAGATGATATAGAAAAGAATACAAGATAATCAACCAAACACTTACATAAAGTAAACCCTAATACAACTGTGAGAGAGATCGAATAAGAGAGAGAAAGTAAGAATGAATAATATCGGCCAAAAGAGGCATCTCAAACATTCCACTGTATTTATAGATAGGGCCAAGAGCCCTAGACACTTGCTGGGCCAGATATCTTGAACTGGGCTCACTCAAACATAAACGAGCCTGATATTTCATAAGTCCAAAACATAAGGCTGCATAACACAAAAACAACTTGACCAAAATAAGAGTCCAATAATATAAAACATTTGAATTATATATTTTTATAAGTATTTCAACAAACTTAAACCTTTTACCTCATAATTGTTGGTTCACCTAAATATTGTTTGGTCGTATTAAATGTGTTTTCGTTATCACTAAAAATGGCATATATGATAGATGTGTAATAAATCAACACTCGTCACATATCTTAATTACTTCTTCTTTCTTATTATTTTTCTTTATTTTTATCACTATGATTACCCTGGGAGGGTCCCGGAATTGAAAAATCTAATTTTACGTGATAACCTATTGCAAATGGCTCAAGTTAACTAACCATAAAATCTCTTAATCATTGCATGTTCATAGTATTCTAATCAGTAATCTATTAATATATATAAAAGAAAATGTATATGCTGACGTGACGTGCAATGGAGGCCTCAACCTCTCCTTGAGAGTGCCACATGGCTTAATAATTGAGTGTTTTTTGTGTTTTTGAGTATTTTCCTTATTTAATAAAAAAAAACCCCAATAAATCTTCCCTTTTCATCTCACCGATAGTTCATTAGGTTTTTCAAAACCAATTCATACAAACCCTAGCCGCTCATCTTCTCGCTTTCGTTTCTCTCATGTATCAGGTGACAACAATGGCGGAATCTAAGGTTTGTGGTAGATGGCGGCCATCTGCTTCATCTCCAACTGAAGGTAATTTGTTTTCTTTTCTTATAATTCGATTTAGGGTTTTTGTCGCCATGTTCACCGTCTATTCCGTCATTAGTCATCTCGTGAGTTTTATTCATCCCAATCTCATTGTTATTATTATTCATCCCAATCTCCATCAGTGACACCTGGTGTAGATAGCCCATTTTCTCAGTCTCATGAACCGGCTTCGAGCCCTGTTCCAGTGCCTAATCCTATACCAGTTGTGCAATCAGGATCTGGGTTGCTTCTCTTGATGAAGTATACCTAGTAAATTCCAATGATAACATGGCGATTGGGCTGATTTTCAACATCGTAGATAAGACCTGGTTTAAAAGAAAAAACATGATTAATGAATAACATGAACACTTTGTGTGTTTTTTCTGTATGAACGAAACCCCACAAAAAATAGTCGATTTTTTCTCCGTTTTTTATATAGCAATATGGTACTCGTTGGAAAGATAATAAAACGCTCGTTAATTTGGTGTAATTTTTTTCTTTAAAAAATATCGTATATAAAAGATATAAACGTTTAAAAATTATGGGAGGAAATATGAGAGATAAAAATTTAAATTTATTTTTAAATTCTGTTTTCCTAAAATAACTTAATTTAATTAAAAAATGAAATAATTCAAAAACACCAAAAACACTCAATTATTAAGCCACGTGGCACTCTCAATGGGAGGTTGAGGTCTCCATTGCACGCCACATCAGCATATACATTTTCTTTTATATATATTAATAGATAGATAATAGATAATAGATTAATAGATAATAGATAGATGTCATAATATCATTTTCTGGACATATTACAAGACACCTATTTTAGGGTATGTGTAGTGGTGGATAGTTATGTTGGGGTTATAGGATTAAAATATTAAAAAGTAATAGAAAAGGTGTTATGTTGGGGTTATGGAAAAAGAGGGTGTAGTGGGAAGGAGGGTTATGTTGGGGTTATAAATGATTGGTAATGATTGGTTAATTATTGTTTTTTATTATTATTATTATTATTATTATTATTATTATTATTATTATTATTATTATTCAGTAATAACCCAAACCCCAAGATTAAACCATTCCATTCCTTCAAGCTTCCAAGGTTCATCAATGGCAGAGTAAGTTATCCTCTCTCTCTCTCTCTCTCTCCTCTCTCTCTCTCTCTCTACATTCATCTAATCTCTCTCACCCCTCTTCCTCTACAGATCTAATAATAATAATAATAATAATAATAATAATAATAATAATAATAATAAAAATCAAGAAGCAGAGCATAGCGCTCGTTGTTTACATGCCGGATTGAACCAAAACGCCCTATAGCGCCGCCGGGGGCGGTGTTCCCCGGTGCTATGGGGCTTCAAAACGCCCTATAACGTGCCCACTACACATACTCTTATGTATAAAAAGCGTTTTGCTTAAGAACGATAGCGTTGTATACAATTTCTCGTATGTGTTACCCATTTTTTGCTTAGTAGCAATGTCACATATATGGGCTAACAAAAATAAATCCCTAAATATTATTGAGATAGGATAGGAGTGGTTCGCAGCTAAAAAACAAAAGAATGTTAGGTTCCACAAAAAAAAAACATGTTAGAACATAAAGTAACCTCATAAATAAAAAGAACTATTATTATATCTTTTAAAGTGTTAAATAGTTACAAGATTAGACTATTAAATTAACATATCAATCTTTAACTTAATCTAAATCAACGTTTGATCAATAATTTCACCATTTCTAGTTGTATAAAACATCCAAAAGTTATTATAACTAAAAGCCTAAACACTTTCTTTACTAGTTTTCATAAGCTCGTGTAAACCAATTCTAGTTTATTAAATTCTGATCACATATTTGGGTTAGACAGATATATCACTAAAGAATACCGGGTAGAGGTAGTTGGTAACTAAAAAACAAAGAAATGTTAGGTCCCATCTAAACATTTTAGTATATCGAGGTAACCTTATAAATACAAAAACTATTATCCTTTTATTATAAATCATGAGAGTTGCAACCAGGGGTCTTAAAAAAATCCGACTTAATCTATCTATCTAATGACATGGCATTCAAAGAGGGTATTCTCTTCATTGAGTGTGTCATGTGTCATCCCATGTGGCAAAAGCTTTATTTTAGGAAAATAATAATTTAAAATTTAAAAACAAAATTAAATTTTTATCTCTAATGTTTTCTCCTATAACTTTTAAACGTTAATATCTTTTATATACGAGATTTTTTAAAGAAAAAAATTGCACCAAATTAACGAGCGCTTTATTATCTTTCCAACGGGTACCATAGTGCTATATAAAAAACGGAGAAAAAAACGACTATTTTTTGTGTGGTTTTGTTCATACAGGAAAAAAACACAAAGTGTTCAGGTTATTCATTAATCATGTATATGCAAGTCATTAGTTATGTTCAAACCAGTAAATATGATTTTTATTTACAACATGTGTTATCATTGGAGTTGTACATTGTTTTATGTTAGGTTTTAATATTAGAGTTATACAATGTTTAAGGTTATGCACTAACATTGAAGATACATTGTTAATTGTTTTAGGTTAAGTGCTACCCGAAGCTTTCTTGCATGTAACTGTAAAACGCGTCAGTCTATTTCAGGTGTAAAATTGATATTTCAAATTAGATTTCTCAACCCGGGACGCTCCCGGGATATATTAGTTTAAAAAAAATTGTGGGGTTGGGTCGGGCCTGGGATTAGGTGATACCCGACCCAATTACCCTTTTTTTTATATTATAATCTGATAACTTATGGCAGAGATTTGTTTAAAATAATAATAATAATAATCATTAATCATATATTGGCAAGTAATAATCATTAATCATATATTGGCAAGTCATTAATTATGTTGTCATATTAGATATTTTATTATGTCATATTAGATATTTCAACCCGGGACGCTCTCCAACAGGTAATTGTTATGTTTTCTTCTTCTATCATATTCTGAAATAGCTCAAATCTTATTGTATGTAGTTAAAGACCTTTGACTGAATGTATTGGTGCTAAACAATCTTTGTCCCCTTGAAGTGCTTGGGATCTTAATATTCTGTTTTAGGTGTTGATGTTATGTTGTAAGGTGAAATGGATCTTTTGGTATATTTTTTTTTTAAAAGTATCTAATGTAAGTTGATACATAGATGTCATTTTTATAGTTTAGATACTTCTAATTTTTTTCACTTTACTTAGATTTTTCAACCCGGGACGCTCCCGGGGTATAAGCTAGTTGAATCATAATCAAATGAACTGTTAAAATCAAACCGAAAAAACTGAACCAAATGAAAACCGACGGGGTGGTTAATTGTTTGTTCAAAACTGAAAGTAGCATGTCAATTATGGTTATCAATGTATTTGTTGAGTTTTGAACTTTTTACCATAAACGTTTGTTTGAATTTATAGGTTATATCATATCGTTTTGATTGAGCGTTTATTTAAATTATTAGATTAGATTATATTATTTTGAAGAAATATTCGTTTATTTTGGAACAAATGATTCAAATCACTCGACACACACCGGATATTGGGGGGACACCCGCGACACTATTTTATTAATAATCGAAGAACAATTACTGAATACAAAATCTTTAATCTAAGACCCTATTTATACTAATGAAATCATACTAGAGTCCTAACCTTATTCAATAAGGAAACATAAAAGATAAACATATCATCTAAACAAACTAATAGATAACTCGATAATTAGATAAATAGATAACTCTATTTTGATAAGGATTAATTCAAACATTCTCCCCCTTAATCCTTATGTCACCTCCTCCCAAATCCTTTACTCCAAGCAAGTTCCTCATTTCTTCAAACTTCATTCTCGGCAATGCCTTCGTCAAGATATCCGCCTTTTGTTCTTCACCGCTCACATGTTCAACTTGAACTTCTTCTCTTTCTATGCTTTCTCGGATAAAATGATATCTTGGATGAATATGCTTGCTAAGTCCATGAAACACCGGGTCTTTCATCAAAGCTATTGCCGACTGATTATCAACTCGTAACATCACCATTTTTTCTTTTGAACTAGTAACTTCACTAAACAATCCTCTAAGCCAAATTGCTTGACACGCGGTTACGGTTGCTGCCATAAACTCTGCTTCGCATGACGATAAGGCTACCGTCTTTTGCTTTTGAGAACTCCACGAGATAATCGAATCTCCCAAGTAAAACACCATACCGGTTGTACTCTTCCCATCTATCGGATCCGTTGAATAGCTACTATCACTATAACCAACTAGTTCTTCGTTTCCACCTCGGTTATACTTCAGCCCAAAGTTCATTGTGCCTTTAACATAACGAAGTATATGCTTCAAAACCTTTAAGTGACTCTCTTTTGGATCCTGCATGAACCGACTAGTAACACCTACCGAGTAGCTAAGATCCGGTCGAGTATGTAGAAGATATCTCAAACTTCCAATCAAACTTTTAAAATTTGTTGCATCAACCGACTTCCCGCCTTCATCTTTCATTACAATCGACCTTGCTTCCATGGGATATCGCGAGGGATTACACTGTGATAAACCGGCAACCTTCAGAAGCCTCTTAGCATATGCCGATTGTCTCAATTGAATCCCATCTGGTTGTTGAGCTACTTCTATTCCTAAGTAATATGAAAGTAGTCCCAAATCTTGCATATCGAACTCCCCCTTCATTTGTTCTTTGAATCTTTCTATCTCCATATTACTTGAACCCGTTACAATCAAATCATCTACATATACTCCCACTATAATTAAGTCACCTTTCACGACTTTGATGTAGACAGCTTGTTCTCTCGGGCAACGATTATAATCGAAACGCTTTAAAACCTTGTCTAACTTTTCATTCCATGATCGAGGAGCTTGGCGTAGACCATACAAAGCCTTGCTTAGTTTATACACCATTCTTTCTTTCCCGGTTATTTCGAACCCTTCCGGTTGCTTCACGTAAACCGTTTCCTTAAGATCTCCATTCAAAAACGCGGACTTAACATCGAGATGAAACACCTTCCAACCGCGGTTTGCTGCCAATGCTAGAAGCAATCTAATTGTTTCAATTCTAGCAACTGGTGCAAAAACTTCACTATAATCAACTCCGTATTGTTGCACGTACCCTTTTGCCACCAATCTCGCCTTGTATTTTATCACTTTTCCCTTTGCATCTCGCTTTATTTTGAACACCCACTTGAGACCAATGGCTTTATGACCTTCTGGTAAATGGGTTAGAGACCAAGTTTGGTTCTGTTCGATTGACTCGAGTTCTTGATGCATCGCTTGTACCCAATTTTCATCATCTTTAGCTTCATCATAATTGGCGGGTTCTTCTTCTAATTGTGGGTTTTCAACTTCTTGCAACATGATAAAATCATCAAAGCGTTTTGGTGTGTACGTTTGTCGTGTGTACTTACGTACATTATTCCCACTTGAAATATTTTCATGTGATTGTTCATGCATGATATCATTAGTGAGCTCATCCTCACTTTCATTTAAAACCTCTTGGTCATGCAACAATTCAGAATTTGCATGTGCAACAGCTTGTGGAGCTATGACAACCGATTCATTCATCTCAATTTGAAATTCGATCCACTCAGGTCCATTTCCAGTCTTCATTGCCTCCATACATGAATTCCAATCAAACACCCTTTCTTCTTCATGTAACATCGCAAAATTTTCCCCAAAATTTTAATACATAAAAAGCCCTTATATATATATATATTTTTTTTATTACACCTTTATCATTAATATTATACAAATGTGCCTAAGTCTTTATTTATTCTAACTCACAACTTATATACATACATAAATGTATATAAATAATAATAATAATAATAATAATAATATGATTCTAAATTCTTTTTTATTTTTCACATACAAGATTTTTTTTTTTTTTTTTAAATAAAGCCTTGAGTCAAATAGTCAAAGTCCTAGTCAAAGTCTTAGTCAAACAGTCAAAGTCTTAGTCAAATAGTCAATTCATCATAAAACCTTACTTTATGGTGTTGACCAATTTTAATGGCTAATTGAATCCAAAACTAGTATAAAAACCCACCTATGACCCATTATACTTTGCACCTCTAATTGTTTCAATCCGATTAAACTTTCCCTCATACCTTTCTTCTATAGTCTATTACTTCTACACTTGAAGCTTTGATTATAAGCTCTTGTAATTGGCGAATTGGAAGCTTGATATTCTTTCTTTTTCGTTTTCTTCAATTTGGACTAGCTACGTTTTTGAGTCTTTGGGATTCGCCTCGCATACATTCACAACACATTATTCTATTTTTTTTACGAGACATAACATTTTGCTAAGGTGAGTTTTACATAGCCCCTTTTCTATTTATCACCATTTTTGGGGTGAAACATGTTACAACATCATTTATGCAATTCAATCATCAATGTGTCTATGTTATTCTATGTTGCATTATGTCTTGAGCATGATTAGAGTAAGCACCATTCTAGCATAATCATTAACTCCGTACAAGCCGACGGTATACATTGATAGATCTATTGGACTGACAATCCCACCCGGATACGTGCCTCCTACAAAGGTAGCGTGGGTGTTTGTTATCGTATAACATATTCAAGTGGACCATGAGCGTATGGTATGTATCATATTATAACAGTCATCAGGGTTGATTATGCACTCGATTTATTTCTAGTATGTTCTCACATATGGACTAGATTGACATGACACATGAATTGCACAACAATTTTATTCAATTATCAAAAACCTATGTAATTCTCACCAACTTTTGTTGACCCAAAACATTTTCAACTTAACATGTTTCAGGTTCTATTTGCTTGAAGATTTGAATTGATGCTTAAAGATATGTGTATAGTTTTATTCAATTTGATGTACAAATTCTTAGAACAATTGTATGTAACTTATTTAAATCATTTAATGAAATCTATTATTCACCATGAGCTACTGAACAATCATCAATACGTGACATCCCGATGTTTCCGCCATCGGTTGGGGTGTTACAGATTGGTATCAGAGCCATGGTTATAGGGAATTAGGTTATTAGAAAAATAATCTAGTCTATAACCATAGGATTTAACAAGTACTTGCTTCTTTTACTTGCTATTCTCTATCTCCCTCCTACTTCCTATCCCTACTTTCATTCCTACGAGAAGGTTGCTCTCCACCATTGGATCTACTCTTAGACTAATAGGACAAAATCCTCAGGTTTAGCCTGAACCACCTTGAGATCTCGTCGAAGTTCTAGATTTTAATAACGAACACGTGCAATCTGGAAGGGTGAACGCCTGTATTCTGAGTCTTCTGTCTAGGCTGGCATTGCGCATATATCCCAATCAGACGAGGGACCCGGATGCCTACCTGGGAATTCTCGGGATGAGTGTTCACTTATAGGCTAAAGCATGTCTTCATATGTTATTAGAATTTAGAATCTTTGATAAGTCAACGTTTTCGTTTATTCGTTTTAATTAAATGAATAAATGATTACATTCCTTATATTACCCCATTGTCCTTCATTCAACCCATATCTTATTGAACATTCATTACCCAAATCACTTCCGTAACCGATGCCCTAAACTAAACAGAGATCAAGATCCTCCAGCTACCTAACCGCAAGTCTCACCATTTGACTATTGGTTGCTTTTATTATATGTATTGATGCTATTTGATTCAAGTAATAAAATATTTGTCTGAGAGTTGTTACATGGTGCATGATTGTTTGAATGTGAACTAATTATATAAATCTATACAACTACAACTCATATACTGTGCTTGTTATACTTGCTTGCATAAACATGTTATCAATTTGCAACCTATGTGTATAATAAATGCTGCACTTAATAGAGGTCATCATGCCTTTTCAACAGTCGGGAGAGGCCCTTCAACCTGCTCCACGACTGGTGGAGGCTATCGAACCTACTCAACGATTGGTAGAGGTCATTATGCCTTTTCAACAGTCGGGAGAGGCCCTACAACCTACTCCACGACTGGTGGAGGCTATCGGACCTGCTCAACAATCGGTGAAGATATAGAAGGACGCAAAACTTTAATGTAAGGTAAATTGGTGATTGCGGTCCGGAACGTAATCATGAATTTACAGGTACGTTAAGGTAGTGTGAAATTCTATCAAGGTTTTCAGTAAATAACCAATTATAAACTCTAGTTACCTGGTAGTTCATTTAGTCTTTCTATAGTCAATCAACTCATGCATTTCTTTTAGGAGTCCTAAAACTTAAAGATTCTTATTCTCCTTGCTATTTCAGATGAACCTAATCCAACCCTTAAAACTCACACATATCAAAACTCTTACCCAAATTATTCGAAACAGTTTATTCTGTTACCTATAAATTTATGTCATGCTTTAACTCGAAACTTCCCAAACCACCCTTGTCCTAATTTCTACCCAATCACCTTCAACCCTGTGTTTTCAATAAACTTCGGGACGAAGTTTCCAAAAGTAGGGGAGACTGTAACATCGCAAAATTTTCCCCAAAATTTTAATACATAAAAAGCCCTTATATATATATATATATTTTTTTATTACACCTTTATCATTAATATTATACAAATGTGCCTAAGTCTTTATTTATTCTAACTCACAACTTATATACATACATAAATGTATATAAATAATAATAATAATAATAATAATAATAATAATAATATGATTCTAAATTCTTTTTTATTTTTCACATACAAGATTTTTTTTTTTTTTTTTAAATAAAGCCTTGAGTCAAATAGTCAAAGTCCTAGTCAAAGTCTTAGTTGTAACATCACGTGATTTTTAGTTTTTCATGTATTTTAAATTCTATGTTTAACAAATTCCAAGTTCGCCTTTATCCGATTCTTTTATGTTACTCCTACCAATTCTTGACGAGTCGTCATTATAATTTACCCTATTCAATTTAGGCATTATAACAAGAAACTCATTTAGTTAAGATCTAATATATTTATTTTACTAAAACACATATATATATTATATATAATTATAACAATACTTTAGTTTTAAAAAAAAAGAAAAAAAGAAAACGTGAACTTGCTAATTGACTTTGATCTTCAATTGTTCCTTGACTTTGAACTCCAATTAAAAACCACAATATTCAAGTTGTCGTTGGTATTTTTTTTTCTTCTCGACAACAGCCTACAACCATCACCATTCCATAGAAATTAAATTTCTAACCCTCACCTAATCTCTTCCTAACCACCCCATTAACTCTATTTAATACCCAACCACCTTAACCCACCTATAAATACATCACTCCCTACCCATTCTAACACCTACTCAATCTCAAATCCTCTCTAAACATCTAAATTCTTCAAGAAATCCTAAGTGATGGAAGCCCACTTCTAAGTGAGTTTTCTCATTTTAAACTCTCACTTCCCTTTTCTTTCTTCATTTCTCCTATTCTTCTAACCCCTTGGGGAAACCTCTAGGACCTTGCTCTTGTTTGCTATGGCAAATAAATATGAGTAGGACACCAAAATGAGGCCTCAAAGGTGGTTCATCTTCTATTGTTTTTATGTACTAGAAGGTTAGTTGAAGTGATACCAACCAAGTTCACCAACAACTTAATGGACTTGTGCTATGGTTAATGGTTGACAAAGGAAAGCCAAGGCTCTTCCAAACTAAGTCACCATACACTACTTTAACCCTATAGTTATATTATATAAATACTAAAATATATAATTTCAAAAACTCTACTAATCTAATAACTTGGAAGGTTTGTGGATACATCCCTACCTTACCAATACTTGACTCTCATGACCATCCGAATCACCTTTATGGTGGTTTGTGTTTTGGTTCGCCTAAAAGGCACTACTTGACTCTCATGACCATCCGAATCACCTTTATGGTGGTTTGTGTTTTGGTTCGCCTAAAAGGCTTGCTTGACTCTCTTGAACCCATTAATCTAAAACTCGAACCTAAAACTCTTTCATCTCTAATTCTAGTTAATCGGAGCTAAAGCTAAACCTACCAAGACTTACCTTTTTTGGAACTCTATCAAACGCACCCAAAGGTGAGTTCATACTTGTCCCCCTTTTATTCTTTATTCTTTAGGGCTCAACATGTATCACTATCAAAACTCAAACGATTTTAAACTCTACAATCTATTATGCTTAGTCTAAAGTCTATCATATTCTAAATTCTATCATGCGCAATCTAAAGTCTATTATATGCTTGTACGCTATGCTATGTAGAATTATTTACTCTAACATACAAATGTTCATATAGTTGACAACCCACCTTGCATGTATAGCGCTATAGGATTGGCTATCCGCCCCCTACATGGGTCATGTTAAGCAAAATTCTTCGTGGCTAGTCGCCGTTTGTATGGTTCTCTTGCATATGCCTATAAGCAAAACTTTATTATACTATGTATGTATGTCAAAACTAGTATGCTCACCAATGCTTTATGTGTTGACGGATATTTTATACATGTTGCAGGAAATATTTATTGCAGGACATTCAAGAAAACTACTTAGGATTGGACATTAGAAACTCACTCTAGTTCAAGTTATCATATTCTTGTTGTTGTATTTTTCGTTATATGAACTACTTGTATTTCTATTTTTAGACAATAAATGAAATTCTATCTTTAAACTATATTGTCACAAAATCTAGTGTCATGAAGTCTTTGAACAATCTACCACTAAGTCTCACCTCGATGATTCCGCCATCGGTTGGGGTGTGACAGATTGGTATCAGAGCCATGACTATAGGGAATTAGGAAAAATTGCCATGTTTGACCTAGACTATAGTTAAGAACCTTTTTGACCATTCCTTTTATCATGCTTAATATACTTGTTCTCCCTATCTTCCTTCTACTTTATTCCTTGGTCTTCAAAATTTACCTTCCTATTTGTGGATTACTCTACACTCGAAGACGCTCGTATATCACAAACGAAAGAAATCACCGAAATAGGTGTGAAACCCTCACTTTGGTGATAACTTTCAATCCACGTAAATTCTTTGTGTTTTTGAAACTACACCAGGATAGGAGTGATATCCTCACCTTGGTGGAAATTTCACAATTTTCGTTCTAGTGGACACTTACCAATCGAAGGTTGGAATTAATTTTCTTACCACGTTGGACAAAGTGTACAAACCACACTCAAAGAAACGACCTCGCTAAGATAGGAGTGAAATCCGCAACTTAGCGACTAGTTTCAATCCTTGATTTTTTTTTTAAATCTTGCCAAAGTCTCAAATTTACTAATGACAAGAAACATGTAGTAACTGGAAGGGTGAATACCGTTAACCGAAAGTTTCGGCGAGAGTATTACCACCTATTAGGCCAAAGCATGTTTTCAAACTCAAAGGTGAATTCGAATCACTTTGGTTAGTCTTAGTTCCGTTTCGGAACACTCCAATTGTTTTGTTTAAAACAAGCCTCTCATTTTATGTTAATACTACTTTCAATGTTGTTTTCATGCTATGTTTTCACTACATACATTCGATTTAATAATTTTTTTTTTCACTACTCGCAAAGGCTCTCAAGACTCGCATTTACAATCTACTCTCGCGATCTCCAAACAATACTAATAATCGCAACCAACATAAATCAAAACTCCTTTATGTTAACTAAGTGCACTATACTTGCTTATACATACGTGTTACGTTATTTGAACAATGTGAAACTTGCGTCCTATATGTGCAACTTGAACTCGCATACTAAATCTACGAGAACAACTTGAGCTTATGTATTTTGTTTATCTAAATTTGCATCAATTTCACCGATCTAATCTTACTCACAAGCTTTTCATTGCTAACCAAAATCCTAGTAACTTATTTCCTAAATTCAAAAGTCACCTTGATTAGAAACGCTTATGTAAATTCTCCTATGTATGATTCTCGTAGATGTCTTCCCGTCTCAACCGCATCAATCTTAACCAACTGGCGAGTCTTATTGCCCAAGAATTAGTCAAGATTCTCCCTAACCTAGTGACACCAACAAACCCAATTCCAAACCCAATGATACCATCCAGAACAACATAAACCATGTAGATACTAAACCTTCTACCCATACCCTTACTAAACAAACGAAAAAGGATAACCGAAACGCAAAAAGCTAAAACAAAACCACACTTCGACAATTCCTAAGACTCCGAATCCCAACGAAAAGCAGTACCATGGAACCTATCCGCTATGCAACAGTTGTAAATTCCACCATCTCACTCACTCACCATGCCGCATATGCGCCAACTGTGGTGCATATGGTCATTTAGCCAAAACATGTCGTCACACAACTAAACAACGACCCAACCCATGAACGCAACCAATGCCCAAGACTTGCCATGGTGATCTACGATGCTGGAAGATCCACTCACCACACTAAAGAAAATTGATTTTTCTTTTCTAAAAAAAAATGAGAATTTCCTTATGTAATGTTTTCAAGAAATTATTCAACTGTGAATTTTTTTATGAATTATGAAATACCATCGTTATCTTAGGTTACAATCATAATTTATCAGCATAATTCAAACATCACAAAACCTTTTCACCTCGCGCACAATCTTTTTCACAATTTTTGAACAAAATTCTTCCTACTATTCCTAAGAGGATGCCTATTCTTCTATAAAATCCTCACTTTAAACTTTCAAACCACTAACAAACGTGTGCATCGAGTCTATACGACAAACAAGATTCAAATGGTAAAAGTGTTTAAAATAAATTTTCTTTTGCAAACAGGACTTGTGAGCAAAATCAAATAACCTACTTCTTTATAATCCCAAAACCTTTTCTCTTGAAATCGTATCACGAGTCAAAATATTCATCAACGCCAAACTAAAATTGCCAATAAACTATTTTTCTTGTTTAATAAAATGGATTTTTCATAAATCAAACGACCATCTTCGATAAAACTTTTACACTAAATTTTTCCCCACTTCAATTAAATCCATTTTTCTTTAACATCCAACGGACTAAATTCTTCTACCATCAAACTTGACCCTTAGTCTTGAAAAACTAAAATTGCTCGCGTACCCATAAAACTTAATTTGTAATAAACCCGAATTCTATGTTGCCCACAGTCAAAACATCTTACACATTTTCATTAGGAATCCAACTGTCTATGCTTTTGTTTGATTTTATACATCTGAACGTAACCACATTTGCACAAGTCTACACCATTATGTCATGAAATCATACATCCACGCCAAAAACGCGTGCGGTTAACAACATTAAAAAAATATATATAAAAAAAACTTACTTAATGTCTTTTCATATTATGTGTTTGCATGTCACGTTGCTTGCTATGTTTACAACATTAAAACTGTTAAATGTCCTAGTTTAATGTCTTTTCCTCTGTGCATAAGTATTTTGTGTCCACTAGCGACCCACACATAACTAAGACAAATTATGTGGACCATACGACAATTGGACTAATTACGGGTGCACACGTAATTACAAAAATTGGGCGCATGGAAAACATAACAAGTCCTAGTGTGTGTAACCTATCATGACTTGAATAACAACACGGATGAGGTATGATAACGGCATGGTGGATACGCCGCCGGTACATCCTATACATAAATGCCCTATCATACTACCAAAAGTAGAGTTATTCGTGCCATGAGAAGTTTTGGGTGTCGAGTTAAAAAAAATATTTTGACCAACACTTACGTTAATTACCTTGTGCGATACCATTTATGTATAGTTTACTAGTCAAATTACACTTGCATTATTTATCTTTTATGCATATTATAACATTGTTTTGAACCACACTCTCTACTATGCAACATCATTCTTGCTATGAATAATCCATACTTGTAATCTCCATCAACTTCGTTTCCTTCCTCTTGCCTTTCCTTACTTAATCAGCAATCCTCTCATTATCAAAAACTCGTTCTAAGTCCCTTAAACTCTGGCATTAACCCCTAAAAGCATTTATACACTTGAAACAAGATTCGCCTCTCACTTTCTTATATTTTCTTGACTAATTATATACTGGATTTCAAAACTAAATAACTACTTTATATTTCGCCAAAAAGTTGTTTTCAAATGGTCCAATTTCTTATCACTTCTAAAAGTTTTCTTTTACTAATAAAATTTTCGTCCTTGTGCAAACCAAATATCTATTACTAAATACTGCTCACTCCCGCATCTAGTCACTTATTATGCTCACATATTTACTATTCCACCCAATTACCCAAAGACACCTCTTTTACAAGCCAACAAATTCTACAATTTCATATATGATATACCGTATAACTACTTATTTTCCCAAAATTTCTATATGTTATACAAATATACTTACCTACCTTCAATTTTCACTATTTCATATCGTATAAATACTTACTTTCCTAAAATTCTTACTATTTTTTTTATACACAGTATACTTACTTACCTTCACAAGATTTTTTTTTACTATTTCATGTATGTTATACTATACATTTACTTACTTTTCCAAAACTTGCTACATCAACTCCGTATACAAACCTATTTATACGTACCCCTTATTTCACTATTTACAAAATGCTTATGTCGGTTAAGTTTTCAAATTTCTACGTACAACCTTGGGTAAAATTTTAAAGGTACTTCTCTTACGAGCATAAATATCGCACAAGTGAGTAGATACCGTATTCGCTTTAAACGTAATAAACTAACAAGCTTTGTTCTCATATCAAATCACTTACCTATTTTTCAAAAGGTAGACTCTTAATTAAATTTCGAGACGAAATTTCCTAAAGTAGGGGAGACTGTAACATCGCGTGATTTTTAGTTTTTCATGTATTTTAAATTCTATGTTTAACAAATTCCAAGTTCGCCTTTATCCGATTCTTTTATGTTACTCCTACCAATTCTTGACGAGTCGTCATTATAATTTACCCTATTCAATTTAGGCATTATAACAAGAAACTCATTTAGTTAAGATCTAATATATTTATTTTACTAAAACACATATATATATTATATATAATTATAACAATACTTTAGTTTTAAAAAAAAAGAAAAAAAGAAAACGTGAACTTGCTAATTGACTTTGATCTTCAATTGTTCCTTGACTTTGAACTCCAATTAAAAACCACAATATTCAAGTTGTCGTTGGTATTTTTTTTTCTTCTCGACAACAGCCTACAACCATCACCATTCCATAGAAATTAAATTTCTAACCCCCACCTAATCTCTTCCTAACCACCCCATTAACTCTATTTAATACCCAACCACCTTAACCCACCTATAAATACATCACTCCCTACCCATTCTAACACCTACTCAATCTCAAATCCTCTCTAAACATCTAAATTCTTCAAGAAATCCTAAGTGATGGAAGCCCACTTCTAAGTGAGTTTTCTCATTTTAAACTCTCACTTCCCTTTTCTTTCTTCATTTCTCCTATTCTTCTAACCCCTTGGGGAAACCTCTAGGACCTTGCTCTTGTTTGCTATGGCAAATAAATATGAGTAGGACACCAAAATGAGGCCTCAAAGGTGGTTCATCTTCTATTGTTTTTATGTACTAGAAGGTTAGTTGAAGTGATACCAACCAAGTTCACCAACAACTTAATGGACTTGTGCTATGGTTAATGGTTGACAAAGGAAAGCCAAGGCTCTTCCAAACTAAGTCACCATACACTACTTTAACCCTATAGTTATATTATATAAATACTAAAATATATAATTTCAAAAACTCTACTAATCTAATAACTTGGAAGGTTTGTGGATACATCCCTACCTTACCAATACTTGACTCTCATGACCATCCGAATCACCTTTATGGTGGTTTGTGTTTTGGTTCGCCTAAAAGGCACTACTTGACTCTCATGACCATCCGAATCACCTTTATGGTGGTTTGTGTTTTGGTTCGCCTAAAAGGCTTGCTTGACTCTCTTGAACCCATTAATCTAAAACTCGAACCTAAAACTCTTTCATCTCTAATTCTAGTTAATCGGAGCTAAAGCTAAACCTACCAAGACTTACCTTTTTTGGAACTCTATCAAACGCACCCAAAGGTGAGTTCATACTTGTCCCCCTTTTATTCTTTATTCTTTAGGGCTCAACATGTATCACTATCAAAACTCAAACGATTTTAAACTCTACAATCTATTATGCTTAGTCTAAAGTCTATCATATTCTAAATTCTATCATGCGCAATCTAAAGTCTATTATATGCTTGTACGCTATGCTATGTAGAATTATTTACTCTAACATACAAATGTTCATATAGTTGACAACCCACCTTGCATGTATAGCGCTATAGGATTGGCTATCCGCCCCCTACATGGGTCATGTTAAGCAAAATTCTTCGTGGCTAGTCGCCGTTTGTATGGTTCTCTTGCATATGCCTATAAGCAAAACTTTATTATACTATGTATGTATGTCAAAACTAGTATGCTCACCAATGCTTTATGTGTTGACGGATATTTTATACATGTTGCAGGAAATATTTATTGCAGGACATTCAAGAAAACTACTTAGGATTGGACATTAGAAACTCACTCTAGTTCAAGTTATCATATTCTTGTTGTTGTATTTTTCGTTATATGAACTACTTGTATTTCTATTTTTAGACAATAAATGAAATTCTATCTTTAAACTATATTGTCACAAAATCTAGTGTCATGAAGTCTTTGAACAATCTACCACTAAGTCTCACCTCGATGATTCCGCCATCGGTTGGGGTGTGACATTAGTCAAACAGTCAAAGTCTTAGTCAAATAGTCAATTCATCATAAAACCTTACTTTATGGTGTTGACCAATTTTAATGGCTAATTGAATCCAAAACTAGTATAAAAACCCACCTATGACCCATTATACTTTGCACCTCTAATTGTTTCAATCCGATTAAACTTTCCCTCATACCTTTCTTCTATAGTCTATTACTTCTACACTTGAAGCTTTGATTATAAGCTCTTGTAATTGGCGAATTGGAAGCTTGATATTCTTTCTTTTTCGTTTTCTTCAATTTGGACTAGCTACGTTTTTGAGTCTTTGGGATTCGCCTCGCATACATTCACAACACATTATTCTATTTTTTTTACGAGACATAACATTTTGCTAAGGTGAGTTTTACATAGCCCCTTTTCTATTTATCACCATTTTTGGGGTGAAACATGTTACAACATCATTTATGCAATTCAATCATCAATGTGTCTATGTTATTCTATGTTGCATTATGTCTTGAGCATGATTAGAGTAAGCACCATTCTAGCATAATCATTAACTCCGTACAAGCCGACGGTATACATTGATAGATCTATTGGACTGACAATCCCACCCGGATACGTGCCTCCTACAAAGGTAGCGTGGGTTTTTGTTATCGTATAACATATTCAAGTGGACCATGAGCGTATGGTATGTATCATATTATAACAGTCATCAGGGTTGATTATGCACTCGATTTATTTCTAGTATGTTCTCACATATGGACTAGATTGACATGACACATGAATTGCACAACAATTTTATTCAATTATCAAAAACCTATGTAATTCTCACCAACTTTTGTTGACCCAAAACATTTTCAACTTAACATGTTTCAGGTTCTATTTGCTTGAAGATTTGAATTGATGCTTGAAGATATGTGTATAGTTTTATTCAATTTGATGTACAAATTCTTAGAACAATTGTATGTAACTTATTTAAATCATTTAATGAAATCTATTATTCACCATGAGCTACTGAACAATCATCAATACGTGACATCCCGATGTTTCCGCCATCGGTAGGGGTGTTACACTTCACACTTAGGTTTCCAAGCAACTATGATCCGATTTTGACTAGGATCATATAAACGATCTCCCATTGCTTCCGGTTCACTTCCAAGGTACACGAGCATTCGACTTCTGTCGTCGAGTTTCCTTAAATTAACCGGTGGGGCTGTTGCATGAGCACAGCATCCGAAAACTCGAAGATAAGTTAGGTCCGGCTTAAAACCTCTTAAAGCTTCATATGGCGTCACATTTTTCAAAGCTTTAGTTGGTGTTCGGTTCTGCAAATACACCGCATGTCGTACAGCCTCGCCCCATAGGTTTTGTGGAACTTTCATCGCTTTTAGCATGCTACGAGTTGCATTCAAGATGGTACGGTTTCGTCTTTCGACGACACCGTTTTGTTGCGGTGTATACGGTGCGGTGAATTGTCTTTTAATTCCCGTTTCATCACAATAACTTGTGAATAACTTGTTCAGAAACTCACCTCCTCGATCACTTCTTAAAGTTTTGATCTTCAAGGAACTTTCCAATTCAACCTCCTGTTTAAATTTTTTGAACACACTAAGAGCTTCATCTTTAGCTTTGATTGTGTATACCCATGCATACCTCGAGTAGTCGTCTATGAAAAGTATATAATACCAATTACCGGCTAACGTTGCAGGAGATATCGGTCCACAAAGGTCCGTGTGGACTAACTCGAACGGCTTCTTCTCACGATAACTTGCTTGTTTGGCAAAAGGTGCTCGACTTTGTTTACCGGCTAAACATGCATCACAAACCCTGGTTTCATGTGATATATGGGGCATTCCAATCACCATGTCTGAATTCTTCATGCGAGTCATTGATCTAAAATTTAGGTGACCGAGCCGAGCATGCCACAACCATGCCTGGTCACTTATGGAGTTTAAAAGGCATACCGGTTGTCCCGACTTTAGTATTATCTTGTAAAGTCGGTTTTGACTTCTTGTTACCTTCATTAACAATCGCCCGTTTTCTTCATATAGCCATAGCTTTTATTCAGCCATCCAGATTTTGCAACCAACTTCAGTTAACTGCCCCAAACTTAATATGTTACTACACAATTCCGGTATGTAGTACACATCATGTATCACACGTTGTTCACCATTTTTACACTCAAACACAATTGAGCCTTTACCTTTGATTCTAACTTTTGAACCATCTCCAAACTTCACAAGGCCTGTTATTGAGGTGTCTAGATGGGCAAAGTGCGGTTCGTGACCCGTAATGTGGTTTGAGGCCCCATTGTCGAGGTACCAAGCCGCTTCATCATTCGAATCATTTGAATACAACTTCGGGTGAACTTTGTCTTCATTGAGGAGAATTTTCCCTTCATTTAGTTCAACCGATGCCATCATGAGGGCTGGTCCCTGGTCCTCTGTTTGATTTAAGTTGGCTTCAGCGTTCGTTTGTTTGGTGCATTCCCATGCATAATGTCCTAAGTTATTACACTCATAGCATCGGACATTACGTTTGTCTCGTCCCCGATTGTTTTCGCGGTTTTGATTATTATCTCGACCGTTGTTCTCGTCCCGCCTTGGCTCTGCATGTTGGTTATTGCGACCTCTTCCCCGGTTTGAACCACGACCACGCCCGCGACCGCGACCACGTTGATACGAGCCTCGACCACGGCTGCCATTATTTCTTTGATCGTGTTCAACATTCCTTTTCTGTTGAGAATCGCTTCTTACAAACATAAGTTTGCTTTCTTTATCCACTGCACTTTCATGTCCTTTAATGCGTTCTTCAAACGCTTTCAAACGCGCAACACAATCTTCAAACGCCATTGTACTAAGATTGGCTACTTGCTCAATAGTTGCCACTATTGCTATGAACCTCGATGGCATTGCATCAAGTAAACGCTTGACGACTACCGCATCTTCCAGATCTTTTCCCATACTATTAAATTTTGATATATATTCTGAAATCTTACCAGCAAAGTCTTCAACCGTTTCACTATCCTTCATCTTTAACGTGTCGAATTCATGCTTAAGTGTTTGAAGACGTGCTTGTTGTACCCGTTCCGCGCCAAGAAACCTGACACGAAGTGATTCCCAAATCTCTCGAGCACTCTTGCTTCTTGAAACTTGTGCAAGTATGTTTTCTGGTAATGCTTGGTAGATAATAGCACGGGCGAATTTATTCTTCCTCTCATCTACTGCTTCATTGTTTGTCGGATCTACCGTTTCCCACAAGCCTTGCGTATCTAAGATCGCTTCCATGAGAACAACCCACGTGCCATAGTTAGTAGCAGTGAGTTTTGGACAGCTTAACGAAGTCGACGTCGGATCTCTCTGTTGAACAACAATCTGATTTGATGGATTCGCTCCACCGCCTCCTTGACCAGACATCGTCTAAAATCAGTTGCCTTGTTGTGGTTATTCGCCCCACAACCAGATTGGATCAGGCCTTCTTTGCCTCCAAAACAACTGAATAGAACCAGATTGTTTCTTCCTACGTATGCTTCGACTAGAGCCAAACCGTGGCTCTGATACCACTTGTTGGAACAAACGATTCAAATCACTCGACACACACCGGATATTGGGGGGACACCAGCGACACTATTTTATTAATAATCGAAGAACAATTACTGAATACAAAATCTTTAATCTAAGACCCTATTTATACTAATGAAATCATACTAGAGTCCTAACCTTATTCAATAAGGAAACATAAAAGATAAACATATCATCTAAACAAACTAATAGATAACTCGATAATTAGATAAATAGATAACTCTATTTTGATAATGATTAATTCAAACAAAGTCAACACTTTTTATTTGGATTAAGAATAGGTTGGGATCTCACAGATTGGTCTAACGGGGTAACTTTGTGTTGAGATTTTACAGCATGTAATTCTTGTTATTTTTTTCTTTTTTGTTTTAGCATCTTGCTATGTCGTTTTTTTTTATAAAATTTCACTGCTTTTCAAAAAAAAGAAACGGACATGGTCTTTGTCCAACACGGCCTAAAGTTTCCTATGGGAGGCTTGGGTTTAATTCCCACTAGCTACATTTGGAAGACATTGGTGGAGGGGAAATGAGGGATGACCCGGCCATTGGCTTGGGTTCGAGTCCTGATCCCGACCGGTTTTACCGACTATTTCACCGTCGTGCCTTCGGGCGGGTGAGTGATCGGATTTTCCCGGGAATTGGTGGCAATTGGTGGCCCGGGTACTCTCGAGTACCTGATTCGCCAAAAGGGTGCCCGAGAGTGCTCGGAATTGATTCGTTTGCCGTTCAAAATAAAGGTCAACTGGTCAAGCATGAGATTTGGTCAATGTTATAGTTATTGAATTGTTTATCTAGAATGTGTTTTGACAGTGCTTTCGTTTTATCAGGACAATGTTTTATATTTTTGGAAATTAGTTGGATCAACTATGATGGTGCGTAAACAATTTTGTAAATTGTAGTTCGCGTATAATTAGTAAATATTGAATAATCGGTTTGTTGAGTTAAAAAGACACTGAAATTTGTTTTCAAATGATGAATGTTAGTGTAAAAGTGTAGCTTTGGATGGCGTAATTTATAATTTCTCATACCTTCAACATTTTATCTACCTTACGTTATTGTTTTCCGAAAGATATGCGTATAAGTCCTCATTTGTTTTCCTTGTCTTTTCCCGTCAAATTGGCTTTTTTTTTAATTAAAAAATTAAAAAAATCTATCTATTAATATATATAAAAGAATTGAACATTGCTGACGTGGCGTGCAATGGTGCCTTCATCCTCTCCATGAAACTGCCACGTGGCATCATAATTGAAAGATTTTAATGTTTTTTGAATTATTTCCTTTTTTAATTAAAACAAAAGATAAACATAAAACCCTAAATTTATCTCTCTATCTCTCAATTCTCAATTACTAAAATTAAATTGAGTTATTTTAAAAAAAAAAAGTATTTAAAAACAAATTTAAATTTTTCTCTCTTATGTTCCTCCCATAATTTTTAAACGTTAATATCTTTTATATTCGAGATTTTTTAAATAAAAAAATTACACCAAATTAACGAGCGTTTTATTATCTTTCCAACGAGTACCATAGTGCTATATAAAAAACGGAGAAAAAAAACGACTATTTTTTGTGGGGTTATGTTCATACAGAAAAAAAACACAAAGTGTTCAGGTTATTCATTAATCATGTTTTTTCTTTTAAACCAGGTTCTTATCTACGATGTTGAAATTCAGCCCAATCGCCATGCTATCATTGGAATTTTAGTCTTCTAAAGATGGATAGGTATACTTCATCAAGAGAAGTTAGGAGAACGAATCACGCAACACTGCAACACATGGTGTCACCTTATAACAAGGTTATTTTTTTATTTATTTAATTACAAGAGTAGTAATTATTAATATTAGTATTAATATTATTAGAATTGTTATATTTTTCAACCCCCATCATGAATTCTACATCTATATAAGTCAAAGTCAAATTGTAACATATTTTAAATTACGTGAAGATGATTATATGTTGAAGGTTATCTTTTTAATATTGTATTATGTTTAATATGGTTTATGCTTTTTATTTTTTCTAACTTTTTAAATAAATGTTTTTTTAACTAAGATTGATTATGTTTAAATTATTTACGCTTTTCGTGATTTGAGTTTTCTTTTTTTATCATTTTTTATTAAATCATATTAAATTTTTCAACCCCGGGACCTTCCCGGGGTAATCAGCTAGTATAATATAATCAAAAGGGGTGCTAGCCCATTAACGCCGTTACGCCTTGAGAAGGGCTTCTCCATGAGCCCTATCTCAAAATTAAGGCTAACAATAGTTCTGGTTTGGAGTGTGTATTAGCCGGTATGGTTGACTATACAAAAACCAATAACCAAAACAAACAAAAACTAAACTGAATACCAAACAAAAAATAACAGAAACTGAATTAAGCAATCGGTTACGGTTAAGACATAGCCAAAACCGAGTCATTCAGTTACAGTTATGTTTTCCCTTCTTCCATAATCAAAATAACCGAAACCGAACCGATAGTTATATATTTATGTATTTTTCATGTATATCCATGTGTTTTTCTATGCATTTCATGCATTTTTCATTTATATCCATGTGTTTTCTATGTATTTGAAACATATTTTATGTAATTCCTAGGTATTTCATGTATTTTTTTTATGTGTTTTCATGTATTTGCATTCTTAAAAAAAGGTTCAAAACACTTGACTAACTATTTTAAGTTTATAATTTTGCACAATTTTTATTTTTGGTAATTAATCCAACGTAACCAAAACCGAACCGATAACCCACATACTAACCGAATTAAACAAACCAACTTAACCGATCGGTTTTGGTTATGGTTTTTTTCGAAAACCGAACTTCGGTTATCAGTTTCGATTATGTATAAAAACCAAAAACGAACTGCATTTGCTCACCTCTAGGTTTAGGTGATCCCAATCCAAAATCGATTAGATATACTTGTCTCAAACCCGTCCCAAAACCATCATGTTTCTATCGGGTATACCCACGGCCTTCGGGTAAACCCGTTAATTTAGAAAAACTACACGTTGGTTATACCCGAACCAAAATCTATCGGGTATCCATCTTGTAACTACTAATCAATTACATTTGATCACTATAAATATATATAAAATGATTACAAAGTATGTAAAAAATCACTCAAATGCATAGATAACAAAAATAATGTATGCCAATTTTTAGTTTTTTTTTTTTTTTTTTTTTTTTTTTTTTTTTTTTGCACAAGATGACAATCTAGATGGAGATATATCACATATATTATATATGTTTATTTAAAAAAAAAAGAAACTAAACCGGGCATACAATCGAGTAAACGTGTGTACTTTATTGGGTAATTGAGTCGGGTACCGCGAAAAAACCGTGAAAAAACAAAAAACTAATCGGATACCGACCCTAAGGGGCTGTTTGGTAAGCCTCTTAATGAGGCTCTGAACCATTCAGCGCTGAATGATTCAGCATGCAGCGCGTTTGTTTCAGCCTCTGAATTGAATGGTTAAGGCTGAACCATTAAGATTTGGGATGTTGCTGAACCATTAAGCACTGAACTAGGCTAAACTTTAATGAGACTCTCCTACCAATGTGGGACAAGAAAATTAACCATTATGAGGTCCAACTTAATGATTCAGTACTTAATCAACCAAACAACCCCTAAACCCACCCCAAATATGTCAGGTTTTAAGTTTACCCATCAAGTTCTGATTTGATCATCATCCCTACCCAAAATCAACCAAATCATATTTTAATTTGTTTTATTTAATTTTTAATAATTGAATCAGAAAATGATAGGGGTGTTTAACGGGTTGGGTTTGCGGGTTGTTGGGTCCAACCTGGCCTGAACTTGAAAATTTTACATGAATCCAAACCTGTCTCGATCCCGATAATTGTGAGATACATATGAACTCAAACCCGACCCGTTCAACCTGATTTTTTTTATTTTTTCACAAACTAATGTATTAAAATTAAAATTTTACTACAAAAACACAAACATATATAAAACATTTATGTTTTATTTATAAAACCTCGTAACAATTTATATTTTAAGTTATATAAGTAGCATAAAATACTTAACTAATTTAATATAAAACATAAATATATTGAAAAAAACAATATATAGTATAAAAATAAATTAACAATTAAATTAAATTAATAATAAAATATTATTAAGATAGAAATGATGGTCAAACTGTAGAAATAATATTACTCCCTCCGTCCCATTTTAAATGTCCCACTTTCAAAAACACACATTTTAAGAAATTTTTTGTTTGTATGTGGTAAAATGACAATAATATCCTCAAAAGTGGTGATTGTGTTTTGTCTTTTATGGGCAAAACTGGAAATTACATTTCCATTTTTGGAAAGGGACATTTAATTTGGGACAAACAAAAAAGGAAAGGAGGACATTTAAAATGGGACGGAGGGAGTAATAATTTGCGATGTATGGAAGGATGAGGGGCATATGACGTGACTCCAAAGATGATAAGTATCACACATCCCTATGTTGAAACCCTTTCTTCACACAATCTAAATTACTTTCCTCTTCTCTCTTTCTTTCCCCTATAAATATCGACATCGCTGCCTGCTCTTCATCGTTGATTCTAATTCTACTTCCTTATTAATCTTATTATTATTATTATTATTAGCTTATTATTAGAAGCGAAGATGGAAAAAGCAATCGAGCGACAAAGAGTCCTGCTACAGCACCTTCGTCCCTCATCTACTTCTTCCTCCTTAGAAAACCTCGACTCTTCTATCTCTGTAACTTCTATTTCTCATCCTTTACTCTTTTTAACCAATTATTTCAAGTTAAATCGATACATATGTGGTTTGAATCATTTGATCGTGCTTTTGAATTTCGTTTTGCTGTTTATCTCTAGGTTTTGTAACTGCCGTCACGTCTGTTATTATCGTTTCAGCTTTGATTAGTGTTTGATTATCGATTTGTGTTATAGTTGACTTATAATTGGAGTTTTGATCTGTAATTATTATTATTATTATTATTATTATTATTATTATTATTATTATTATTATTATTATTATTATTATTATTATTATATACTCCTGATTGATCCAAGGAATTTATGTAACATGACTTGTTTATACCGTCTGTACAAGTATAAAAACGTGTGCACCCAATATTTTGCAAAAAATAAATAAATAATTTATAAAATATAAATAAATAAAATAAAATAAAATAAAAAAATAGTTGATGATATATAAATGAATTTATCCTTGAGGTTGGGTTGACTTCTTAAAAATTTGCTTGACTTTTATATATATTCATAATTTTACCTGTTTTTAGTTTTGTCTCTGCAATTAAGTCTTTCATAAAATAAGTGTTTCTGTTGTGAGCATCAGATTCAAGGTTTGGAATTTAATTGATGCTTATTTGGTTAAGTTTGGAAACAAGGTGCTTTCATGTTTGTCTTATGTTATATGTTTGTTGCTTAGTAGAACTGAATATGAATATGGCTGTTATTTTAGCTTCTTTATCGCCGTATTGGATTTCGTTTTTGTTGAAATATTGAGCCGAGTGCGTCGATTGGACGCTTTTACGTGTATGTGTGTTTGCTCTTTCTTGATATAGTTGTTAATGTTTCTTTTGTTTACTTTGAACCAGGCATCGA
Organism: Ambrosia trifida; assembly: GCA_028751855.1. Lineage (NCBI taxonomy): Eukaryota > Viridiplantae > Streptophyta > Magnoliopsida > Asterales > Asteraceae > Ambrosia > Ambrosia trifida. Next base: position 64,333,855 of record CM054124.1, on the reverse strand, counting down.
TCTGTGCGGCTGGTGATAGTTCTGCTTATCAAAGGAATTCTGTTTTTGGGGATGATGTAGTCATTGTTGCGTAAGTCCCTATTTTCTTTTTGTTTTTGAAATTGCGTTACTGTGAGTTTTTTTTGTATTAACTAAGTTTTCATAGTACGCTTTGTGGGATCGGTTATGACTGTTTTGAATATGGGCCTTTCCCTAGTATCATACCGCTTATCTGCGTAACTTTTTATGCAGTGCCTACCGATCTCCGTTATGCAAAGCAAAGAGAGGTGGGCTCAAGGATACATATCCTGATGATATACTTGCACCAGTTTTGAAGGTATGCCCTCTCAACTTCTAATTTAGAGGTGTTTGCAGAAACAAATGATTTGATTTTGTGAGCTAGATTCTGGTAAAACTAACTATTTTCTTGTTCTTGATCAGGCAGTAATAGAGAAAACAAATATTAATCCAGCTGAAGTTGGAGATATTGTTGTTGGGTCAGTCTTGGGAGCAGGCTCCCAAAGAGCAAGTGAATGCAGGATGGCTGCTTTCTATGCTGGATTTCCTGGTATGTGCAACATTAGAAAATGTGTTTCTCAATGGCGCATTACCTATTTGCTGATAATGATTCATTAAATATATGATTTACCCGTTTCTCAGAAACGGTGCCAGTTAGGACTGTGAATAGACAGTGTTCCTCAGGTCTTCAGGCAGTGGCTGATGTTGCTGCAGCTATTAAAGCTGGATTTTATGATATTGGTATATAATGATATTTTACTTTTCTTTTAGCACAATCTCTGCTTATTTTCTGAACCAATTTAATCGTGTACGAATAGGTATTGGTGCTGGGTTGGAATCTATGACCGCCAATCCTATGGCTTGGGAAGGATCAGTTAACCCCAAAGTACTCTCTCTCTCTCTCTCTCTCTCTCTCTCTCTCTCTCTCTCTCTCTCTCTGCATACACACATGTCTGTGAAAATGTCTGTTTATCATTGTTTGCTTGTTTTTTGGATACGATTGGGGACCTGACATGCTTACAACTTTACCAGGTGAAAACTATGGCACAGGCTCAAGATTGTCTACTTCCGATGGGCATTACATCAGAAAATGTTGCACAAAAGTTCAGCATAACAAGGCAGGAACAAGATCAGGCTGCAGTGAGTTGAACTTGATTTACCAGGATTTTGTTTTCTTCAGATGTAGGTTTTTGGTGTATCTAACTGTGTTAGTGTTGCATAGGTTGAGTCCCATAGGAAGGCTGCTGCTGCAACTGCTGCTGGAAAATTCAAGGATGAAATCATTCCAATCCAAACTAAGGTAAAAATGTGTGTCCATTATTTACCGTATTTTACTATAGGGATAATGTATACATAGGCCATCCAAGTTTTCAATGTTTTCCTTAAGGCCACTTAAATATTAAAAGAACTGATAAGAGGCCACCCTAGTATCAATTTGGTTTCATTTTATGTTGATTTTTGCAAAATACCTGCCGCACAATTGTTGAACGCCAAATGACCTTTAAGTTACGGCTTCTGTTCCATCTAGAGTTGTAAATGACAAAAATGCCCTGAGATCTACTGAAAGATTCATATCAAGGTCAAAACATATTTGAGTTATTCAGGACATCTTTGTCATTTTACAACTCTAAATGTGACAAAACCTTTCAAAATAACTGTCATTGGACAATTTCCAACTAGTTTTAATTACCGGCACTGGCATAAATGAAACCAAATTGATATGTTTGTGACCTATGTATCCCTCTATAGTTTCTATTGTGTTTTTTTTTTTCTGACAAAGTGTTCATGTTGAAAAAGATTGTTGACCCGAAAACTGGAGACGAAAAGCCTGTTACCATTTCTGTTGATGATGGGATCCGCCCAGGAGCAAGTTTGGCAGATCTTGCAAAATTAAAACCTGTATTTAGGAAAGATGGGTCGACCACTGCTGGTACGTAGCAATTTAGATTCTGTCATTAGCCAAAAAGTAGTCTTTTTAGTATGGTATCATATGTTTTTTTTTTTTTTTCATTTTTGTTGCTTTGCAAACAGGAACTTCTAGTCAAGTGAGTGATGGTGCTGGAGCTGTCCTCCTGATGAAGAGAAGTACTGCTCTGCAGAAGGGATTACCAATTCTTGGTGTATTCAGGTATTCAGTTACTTCATTGACTATTGGCTTTCAGCTAGACATAGTTAGTTGAGGTGTTTTAAACTTCAAAGGGACGGATTATGATTTCTTGTGCATTTTCCTCCATTTTGAGTTAATCCACATAACTTTGCTCCAAAACTTTCTAGTTCATATGAACTATGAAATATGAAATTTACCTTTTGAAAAGGTGACCTATTGAGCAGGTAACCGTTCGTTTTTATTTTTTTGTAGACACCATTCCTAAATTAATTCTCGCAAAGAAAAAAAATAAGCTTATATATGGTATGTGCAATTAAAGCAATTTTTACCTAGTAGAAATGTAGAATGCAATTTTCCATTGACTCGGAAAACTTGCATTTATGATAAGGGTGAATGGGCGCAATAGTTTTCAGGTGATGTGGCGGCGATATAAGTAGCCACATTGTTAGATATTTGCTTTTAAGTTGATTATTATAATCATGTTGACTTTCATGCTATTGCAGGACTTTTGCTGCTGTTGGTGTACCACCAGCAATAATGGGCATTGGCCCTGCTGTTGCAATTCCAGCTGCAGTTAAGGCTGCTGGGCTTCAATTGGAGGATATTGACCTTTTTGAGATCAATGAGGTGATAATTAGATGCAAAAATACATCAGTTGTTATTTTTTCTGTCAAAGTTGGCTTACAATTGGTTTTATTTTGTTTCATATGTCAGGCATTTGCATCCCAGTTTGTATATTGCCAAAAGAAGCTTGAACTTGATCCACAAAAGATCAATGTCAATGGAGGTGCAATGGCCATTGGACACCCTTTGGGCGCAACAGGTAACTTTAAGAACTTAACATAATATAAAATATGTTAATTTTGAATTGTCAAATGCACTCTTGGAAGTTGGTATTGTATAGATTTTTGTTCAGGTTTTCATTTGTGTTTGATTCTATGACAGGGGCCCGATGTGTTGCTACTCTACTGCATGAGATGAAACGCCGTGGCAGAGACTGCCGATTTGGTGTTGTGTCAATGTGCATCGGTAGGTCTTGTTTCAATCTTATCATCTCTCTTTTGTGTGATGTGCACCGACTTATCATCATTTTTTGCTATGCAGGCACGGGTATGGGTGCTGCAGCTGTTTTTGAGAGAGGTGACGCATGTGATGAGCTGTGCAATGCTAAATAGATCATCTTTCCTCCCATCGGTTACGTTTACAGGAAAAAGAACATTATAATTAAAATGGGATTTTTACAAGAATAATGTGTGGTTGTAGCATGTTACGTGTTTGTATTGTTACCTTTTTGAATTTATCTTTATCTCTTGCAATGCTGAAACAGTTTGTTTATTTCTTTGCTCTTATTTTGCGGGTTTTTGCTGCTGTTGAACTATGTTTTATAGGCAAGAAAGAAAACCCAACTTTGTCAGTGGTTTTTCTACATCTAGCAATGAGCAGAAGTAGCGCGGATCCAGCAACTTTAATCAATGGACTAACAAACGGCGGCCTTAGAGCAGGTCAATTTAGAGCGGAGACGGTCAAAAAATTACATGAATTTGAAGTAATAATCTAGACAAAACTACGTGTATAGATGTTTAACCACGTTAGGTGATAGAAAATAATAAGACCTAAGGTTATGACATCATTCGAAGTAACAATATAGACAATCAAACTAAATTTCAAGTATTGCAACTACACGTAAGGTTGAGGGGTGTAGTAAAAAAGTCTAGTTTATAATAAACATAAGCTTGAGACGCAAAAGGTTCTAGTTTCTATGCTTCTTGCGATTAAGGCGGGCAAATTCTCTTACGTGCTAGACCAGGCCCCCAACCTTTTCACTTCGTAATGTAAGTTTACCGAAAACTTCCAAAAAGTTTATGTGTATTGAGTCCGACCTCCAGGTTATTCGTTCAAGATCCCAATTAAGATTGATGCTTCTTCGCCTCATTACAAGTCAAAGTTTTATTTTTTGGACTTATTAGTTATACGTGTGGAGTGGGGATTCTTTGTTTATTTTTCCAATCACAAGCCGTCTTTGATCACCTTTCTTGAATTCTTTTAAGCTTTTGAGATATAAAGCAATTTATAACAAAGTGTTCTTTAAGTGACCAAAAAAACAAGTAGGTTAACTCTTATATATGATAGTATTTATTTTATAATTATATAAAAGAGTTAATTGCTAATTTAGTCCCCGAGGTTTGTCAAAAATTGTCGCTTTCATCCAAATCTTTTTTTTTTTTTTTTTGTCATTGTACTAAAGTTTATCATTAGTTTAATGAGGTTTGGTGTAAAAGAATTAATTACGGTTTTCATCATTAATGTGACTTGGCTAAATCTCTGCTTTCGTCCCTAAACTTTTATGGTTTCATTTTTTATTTTTATTTTTTTGCCAAGTTTAAAGTCATTACGTTAAAATTTAAATTCTTTTACCTTATGTACATACTTTTAATACATAAGATAAAGCTTCAAAAGAGAAAGGCCCAAGAAAGGTATGAATCTTCGAACATTGGGCCTTTGAGCTTATATCCAACTTTTAGCCTTTTAGTTTACTCTTATGAAGACTGAAGTCTTTTGTAGTAAATTTAAACATTTGTCTTTAAACCTTTACCAAATGGTCAGTAATAACACGTTTAAGAAAATTAAAGAGAGAAGAGTGCTTATTTACTTTTAGTGATTTATAAATGAGACATAACAATTATATTTATAGAAGTCAAATAAAACACAAAGCTACTAAACTAGATAACAAAAGTAGCTTCTACAAAATAAAATGCAATTGTAATCTATATATATATATATATATATATATATATATATATAGGGGGCGGTTATTCTACAAAAACAAACAATCGTGCGAAGCGTGCGAAGGAATATTAACCGTCGATCAATCAATAATCTTATGTCATTAATTAAAAAAGTACGCGGTGTCAATTTCGTAAATAAGTGAGAGATTAGACAGTTAATAAGGGTATAATCGTCAATTTTTCTAAAATCAAATTATAAGAGACCGTTCAGTCTCATTAATCGCTCAAAACTTCTCCCCAAAATTACATAATAAACTCTGAAACCCTAGTTAAAATCATCAATAAACTCCATTTCTACAGAAGATTAACCATGAAATACTCAAAAGTATACGAAAGTAAGTACATTACGTTATTCTGTACCAAATTTTACATTGAAAAACTATATAATAACTTACATTATGCATGTTACAGGAAGAAAGAGAGGAACAGAGTATGAAACTGAAAAGAACGACGTTGATGAAGGTAAATAAGTATTACGTCAATTAATATTGTTAATACGTTGTGAAATTTTACTAAAATACGTATTTCTAATTATCAGGCCCTAGCAAAATTCAAAAAACCAAGGATAAAACTGACAAATTAGAGAGAAGAACAAAAGCAAACCATGACAGGCCTTCAAAGAAAAATGGTACAGAGAATTTTATTTTGTTATGTGTTACGTGATTTTAGTAATATAACTATAAATGATTTTGTATATGTTACGTTATTTTAGTAATCGGAATGTAGTGATTCTGTCAAAAATGTTACATGCTTTTAGAAAAATGATTATGTCTATGGTGCATCATAATTATGTCTATATTGTTTGGTAATGGAAATGTACTGATTATGTCAATGTTACATCATTTTAGTAATGGAAAGTATGTCTGTGTTACGTAATTTTATTAATAGAACTAGAAATGATTATTTCTATATTACGTTATTTTGGTAATGAAATTTGTAATGATTATGTCCTTGTTATGTTATTTTAGTAATGAAAATGTAGTTATTCTGTCATTGTTAAGCAATTGTAGTTTATGATTATGTCTTTGTTACGTTATTTTGGTAATGAAAATGTAGTTATTCTGTCATTGTTAAGCAATTTTGTTAAATGAAAACACTAGTTTATGATTATGTCTATATTATGTTATTTTGGTAATGAAATTTGTAATGATTCTGGCCATAAATATATGATGATTATGTATATGTTACGTTATTTTAGTAATGAAAATGTAGTTATTCTGTCATTGTTAAGCAATTTTGTAAATGAAAACACTAGTTTATGATTATGTCTTTGTTACGTTATTTTAGTAATGAAAATGTAGTTATTCTGTCATTGTTAAGCAATTTTGGTAAATGAAAACACTAGTTATGATTATATGTCTATATTACGTTATTTTGGTAATGAAATTTGTAATTATTCTGTCATTGTTACGTAATTATAACATTTGATAATAACGCAGAGATCAATGAAAATGAATTACTCCTACAACAACAGCCTGCAAATTCACCAGAAGAGCCTCAAAATTCACCACAGAGAAAGCAATTTGTTCTGCACTCGAATATAAAATTACAAGTAAGGGCGTCTGTTGATAACATGAATGAGGCGATGGCAAGCTTATCAAGTGCACAGAAAAAAGCAATCAAACAGATGGGATTTGAAGCTTTTTTATCAATGAACATTAAAACAGTGCCAACAAAGTTAGCAAGATGGTTATTAGTGAATTATGATGATAGACGAGATGAATTGAATGTAGGAAACCACATTATTCAAGTTACAAGCAACAAAGTTCAACAAGTCCTTGGTGTCCCAATGGGTAACCAGACAGTAAATGAAAAGAACAAACCAAGGAAGGGTTCATCTAACACGCTTACTGTATGGAAGTCCCAGTTTGAGCATAACAAGATTTTAATCTCGGATGTGAAGAAGAAAATAATTGAAAGCAAAAGCGGAGACTGGATTTTCAAGTTGAACTTCCTTGTACTTTACAACTCTATATTTGGGCAAGTAACAAAGAGTTCAACAGTAAATCAAATGTTCTTGAAAGGAGTGACAGATGACAAATCAATCAAAAAATTGAATTGGTGTGAGTACTTAATTTTCTGTCTCAAAAGAACGAAGGCAAGCTGGAACGGAACTGAAATGTATAATGGACCTTTGCCTTTTCTTGCGGTATGTTTTTTATTCATAATTATGTAAATGTATAAGAAATACAAATTACGTAATGTGTTATTACTAATTACGTAATGATCAAATGTTAACTTTATTCACATGACAGATGCTTTATGTACATGAAAAGAGGTTATCACATGCTCCTGAAATAGCACAAACACCAGCAATTAAGTACATTAGCACCCAGAATTTGTCTGATGTTGATAAACATTTGTATGACAATGGGCCATTTTCAACTGATGAAGAAGATAATGATGAGGATGAAGAAGGAAATGATGAAGTAGAAAGTCCTAGAGATGAAGAAGGACATAATGATGAGGATGAAGAAGATGATGGTGGAAATGAAGATGCTGGTGGTGTTGGTGGAGATGATTATGATGGTGAAGAAGGTGATGCAGAAAAAATGGAAGAAGATGGTAAGAATGAAGATGCATACATTCAGCATGATGAACAGCAAATCTTTCTTGAACAACAAATCCTTGTGGATAATCTTCAAAATCAAGATTCAGAAGAATTCAACAACGTCTTTGAAACAACAAAATCACTCTCTGACATTGATGAAATCTTGGAAAATTACAACACTCCACAAGTCCCTATTGTAAGTGCAATAACTGTATAAAAATTACATAACATGCATATGTATATAGGATTTTAAAAAATCACGTAATGTTTGCAGGCTGGTGATGCAAATAAGGCAACAACAACACCAAAAATACAAAAAGTTGCAACTCAAAAATCAACAGATGAGAGCATAAAAGGGTCAACAAGGAAAAAGACAATGGGAAAGAAGAAAAACAAAAGTCCTTACCCAGTTAATGAGAATGTAAGTAACTGTAATTTATTATGTCAAACATCAACAGAAATCATGTAATTTATTCACGTATTGTTTGCAGGAATGGATTTCAAAAATAGAAAACAAAATGGAGAAGTTTCAAACATATGTTGCTAAAATAGATGAAATTTTCGAAGAAGCCACTTCAAATTTTTTAGACAGCAACATTATACGTGAGAAGCAAACAAAATGGAAGTCATGGGTAGCAAGTTACAAATCAAGTAATGAGAAAAACATAGAAGGTAAAAATTACGTAATGTATATTTAAATGATAAAAAAGTTAGTTAAAAATTACGTAATGGATATCAAAAAAGTATATTAGTAGTTGCAGGTGAAAAGGAAAACCAGAACAGTGTTAGCACAGGGATGCTAGATGCAATAGTGATTGCAACTGAAACACTAGAAGGTAAAACAAAAATCACGTAACACATTATTTGTCAAAAACTTATTAATGATCAGAATACGTAATTACAGGTGAAAGGGAAGATTTGAATGAAAAGACAACAACTTCACAGAGTGTTAGCACCGGAATGCTACATGTAATGATCGCCGCAACTGAACAACTTGAGAAAACAAATGAAGAAGAAGCTGTGAACGACATAATGGATGCTTTGAACGATGCAACAAGAAATGAACCACCTGTCAATAAAGGTAAAAAATCACGTAACAGATTATTTGTCAAAACTTATTAATGATCATAATACGTAATTACAGGTGAAAAAAAAGATTTGAATGAAACGGCAACAACTTCGCAAAGTGTTAGCACAGGAATGCTAGATGCAATGATTGCCGCAACTGAACAGCTTGAAGAAACAAATAAAGAAGAAGCTTTGACAGATATAATGGATGCTTTGAAAGACGCAACAACAAATGAACCACCGGCCGATAAAGGTAAAAAAAATTACGTAATGTATATTAAAAATGTTTATACTAAATGGAACTTATATGAATATATATAAATTGTTAACTAAAATCAGGAAATGAGGCCCTAGAGAGTGACAGCACAGATATGATTGCTGAGATGATAAAAGCAGCCGACAAAGAAGAAAAAAATGCAGCTTTGCAAACTTCAACCACACAAACATCATCCGAAAATGTCAGTTCGCAATTCTTGAAAGAATTGAATGAGTTTGAAGAGAGATCTAGGAAAGGAAAACAGATCGAGACATCGGAAGGAAACAAAGTAGAAGAAATACAGAAAGAAACCTATGAAGGACCAAGTTTCGATCTGAATATCTCACAAGATGATACACCTACAGATGTAATTCCAGATCTACCATTCCTACAAAACTCTGAAGCTGATATCGAAACACCAAAAACAGTAGGGAGACTAATAGTTAGTCAATCACTGGAGTCAACCATAGCCAATAAACACGTTGAACGTGCAAAAAGAGGAAGGATGTTGGCTGGACCTCTGAAGTCTCCTTACATTCAACGGCAGGTGGTGATGAAGAACAAAATAACTGAAGATGAAAACATAGTTGCGCAGTTTATATTTGCAGCAACCGAGGCAACACAGTAAGAAAAACCTTATATTACTTTAATTTGTCATTAGAAAAATTACATAATGAATATTTTCAGAACATAGTTTATTACAAAAAATTACGTAATGTGTATTAAAACTTATCTTCCACAGTGACGTTGTATTCGAGCCAGAAGATGGGACTCCATTCTTCAAAGTGGTATTTGAATGCTTATACCCTGGGATAACATTATCATCTAATGTTTTGGATGCATGGTCGCATGTGCTGAACCACGACGAGAAAAAAAGAGCTCCGGGTTCACCATTTAGATTGTTTGTTCAAACAAATATTCTGGTATGCTCCTTAGCTTTTTCATGTAATACATAAATTATAATAACGTAATGGTTATGCTAAAATACGTAATGTATGCTAAATTTACAGCCAAGTGACTGCTTCACGCCTCAGTATGATGATTTAAAGCGAATGGACACCATGACATCGAACTTAAATCTTGCACTTAGCAAAACTGAAATAAAATCAATCAATGAGGTGGATTTGTTGTTCATGCCCATCGTATCTTCGGACCACATATATGTAATATGTTTCAACATGAAGAACCCGAAGATAGAAATACTAGACAACAGCAAGCTTGGAGCGAATAGCAAATATGACAACATCGTAGTGCCATTGGTAAAAAAAAATATTTTTACTTAATATTATTTTGATGTTAGTTAATTACGTAATGCTTATGATAAAATTACGTAATGTATGCAGAAAGAAGCTTTATGCAACTATATGATGGTCAATGAACACCCCATGACTCCTAAAATGGTAAGTAAAAATCCAGTGAGAGTCCAAATGGAATGGAGAACTTCACAGAACAAAATCGATTGTGGGGTGTTCACAATGAGACATATGGAGACTTTCATGAGCACATATAGAAGAAAATGGGTAACTGATTTTCAAAAAGAAGGAGCAGCTCAACAAGTGCAGATTGATGACCTTCGCTACAAATATCTATCAAAAATCCTACTCTCCGATGCCAACGAAAATAAAAATTTAATTGATCGTCTGGCTAGGGAGTTTCATCAAAAGGAATACAGTGAGAAATCGAAGTACAAGAAGAACTTATTCCAAACTCTTGTGAAAAGACAAAATGATCATGTTTGAAATAGTTTTAATTCCACGTGTCGGAAAATGTCATGATACAATTTAACATTTGGTTTATGTATGACAAATGTCCTGATACAATTTAACATTTTGCTTGTCACATACTACATTATATGAATGATTATGTATGTTTCTGATTATGTTGAATGATAATGTATGAATGATTATGTATGAAACTGATAATGGTTACCTAACATACAATTACGTAACATACAAAAAACATGTATGATAATGGTTATATGTTAATCATGTATGAAACTGATAATGGTTACCTAACATAAAATTACGTAACATGTGAAAAAAAATGTAAAGTAATGGTTATATGTGAATGATTATGCTATGATACAATTACGTAACATGTCAACTAATTACGTAATGAAATGCAAAAAAACCATATGTGTACAAAAAAATCACGTAACAATGTAAAAAAAGAAAATGTTTCAATGTCAATTTAACAAAAAAAACATAATCAATCATCGCAAACTTCATATTCCGAATCTAGACTATTATTCGCATCTGCTTCATTGACGGATTCTTTCCCTTTGTTGTTAGCTGTTGCAGTCCCTTTAAGAACTTCACAGGTGCGCCTATCATGACCACTACCCCCACATACTTTGCAATTTCTTGATCTCTTCCCTGCACGACTAATCGCTTGTTCACGTTTTGATTTAAACCTTTTGCGTGACCCACAACCCTTATTCCTAATACCATGAGGAACACGAACAGCAGCCTCAGTTTGATGTGGAGCCCCAATAATAGCTTGAATAATTTCTTTCTTCTTGGCTGATATCCTCTGAATACCAGCTTCATCTGTCTTCTCTTTCGTCGCTTTTAGCTCGTCTCTAAACAGCTTCAACTTTTCAAAATCAGTAATCAACTTATTAACTACATACTCACTCAAATGCATTATATCACGAACAACATCATTAACACTTTGATGGTCCCCATTTTCATCAGTATGCATCACCAACGACAAGCTCGACCGAGAGGGACTATTGCAAATAACATCACTCCTCCAGCGATCAAGAATGTATCTGCTGGGAATTTCATTTATATCACACAACCTTAAAACTAAAAAAGCATGTCGACACAATAAACCATATCGCTCAAAACGCTTGCAAGAACATAAAATTGTCAAATCTTCCGGGTTAAATTTAACCTGCAATACAAAAAAGATCTCCATAAAAAAATAAAATACGTAATGAGGTATATGAAACTGAAAGACTAATGAAACAGGTAATTACGTAATGTCTGTTACAATGATATGTAAAAAATTACGTAACATAAAAAAAATAAACTATACATACCTCTATCAAACCGGCACCATACGCAGAACGATCTTTTATTAGAAACGTCCCTATATCTCCTTCATGTGAAAGAAAGACATTTATGCATTTATGCACAGATCCGTAAACTTCTTCTTGGACATCAAAGAAAATACTTCTTGTATATAATTTCGCAGCTTGCACCTCAGTAGCATAATCAGTCCAAAAATCCGGTGTTTTATACCTCGTCTCATGATCATTTTTCCTATGAGTATACCTTTGAGATTCCATGGCAGTATCAAAATGACTAATAAACTCAAGAAGCGTTAATTGAGCATTTGAAACTTGACCAAAAAAATGATTTTCACATTCAGATCTTGAAGTAGTACGCATAAGACCTGACATTGGCTCATCGCGATAAAAAGCAGGAATCCACATTGCTCTATTTGAATAAATGTCACACAACCAGTCGTGGTAAAAGAGATTAAAATCAAAAACAAGTTGCTCCCATCCCTTTTCAAACTCTTCTGGTGAAATAGAATCTGTCCAAACAATGTCGCAAATACGCTGTTTAAAATCATCATTGTTGCATAATGCAGGACCAACCTATAAAAATAACAAAAACACATATTGTTATGAATTTGAATAATCACGTAATAAAAATATATTATGCAAATAAAAAGCCTTGAAAATCACGTAACATACACAAAATCAAAAAAATCATATCAGTTTAAGATCTTGATGATCTTGTTTCTTGAGCTTCTAAGGTTCCTGTTTTAGAACCTAGTTATATCTTTGGACACGATTTACATCTCTCTTCTTTTGTATTTGTGGCCTTCGACATTCAGTTATAAAGGAATTTAATTTTTGTTGATTCCTTATTCGTTTCACCAAATTAGACACGACCTTTGTACACGTGTCAATTGTTATATGTTTGAATTCTCTAAACCTGTGAAGGTCCATTGTAGGGCTTCGCATCAAACGATTGTTTCATTAGTGACTTGTTTTATCATTACGTTGCTCGTAATGTTTGTCTTCTAGTCTTGCTATGTCCGGCCATTGTGGGCAATGAATCCTTTGATACTTCGTCGATGAGTTTCTTTGAAGTCGACAACTCAGTTGAATCGAATTGTTGGAATTTGATACAGCACCTTGCGGTGAATATTCAATCGACTTGGAATAATGAATGAATTTTTATTGACATGTCTCACTTTCATCAACTCGTTTGTTATTGCCTTAAATGCAGACACACCTTGTGGTGTGTAATGAAAAGTTGGTGCACTAGTTGCTTCGTTTGAGGTGCGCCAATTGTATTTGTTGACAGAGTTATTGTTTACACTTTGCATCCAGTTGATTCTGAAACCTTATTTCGTGCCATTTGTACCGGCAAGTCCGTTGACTATTTTTGTTATACTACCATTGGTTCTTGGATGATATCCTACCTCAAATTTTGAGGACAAAATTCCTGTAACATTGGGAGGATGTGACACCCGGCAATTTCCGATCTATACCGACGTGATTTTTATTATTAAAAATTAAATATTTATTTTAAATATTTCTAATTATTAAGTTTCGGAAGTTTACTGACTGTTTTTACGATCGAAATTGTGACCGGTTAAATTAACGCGATTTAAACGCGTGTTCTGAAAACACGCGTCGGACATTGAAAATATTTATATTTATACTCGGTTTTGTATTTCGAACAAAACCGACTACTTTTTATAGTTTATTATTGGGCCTAGAATAGGAACCGAGACGTTTCGCGAGATTACGGGTTCGATACGCGGTATCTACCTACTAAACCCTAACCCTAACTATAAAAGGAAGAGTACTCCTTCTTCTTCTTCATTTCCCGCAGCCATACCCCCCCCAATCTCTCTGCAACTCTCTCTCTCTCTCGCGAGCTCTCTCTCTCTCTCTCTTTACCCTCTCTCTTCATCTCCCTTGTTCCCCTCTCCTCCTCCCCTCTGTTTCAGAAGCCGGCCGGCCACCATGGGGGTGGTGGCGGCGGCGTGGTGGCTCGGAAAACCCACAGGGGCCGGGTTGGGTTTGGTTTGGGTTCCGATCGGGTTTGGGTCTCGGGTTCAAGGTGGCTCGGCTCAGTTCAAGGGGTGACGGGTTGGTGGTGGTTCAAGAGGACAGAGGCGGCAGCGGTACAGGGGGTCCGATGGGTTGGGTTGCTTGGGTTCTGATCGGGTTTGGAACTCGAGTTGTGGTGGTCCGGTGGTGATGGCTCGGCTGGGTTGGCTCCGGCTCAGGGTCCGTTGGGTTGGGTCAGACGCTCGTGGGTCTTGGTCGGGGTTTAGGTCGGGTTATGGTGGTTGTTGATAATGGTGGTTTGGTCTCCGGTAGGTGGTTGTTATTGTGTTAGTTTTTCACCGGCAACCGGGTCAGACCCGAGTTAAGGGTTTTGGGTGTTGCTCCAGGTCGGGTTACGTTCCAGTACGGGTTATGGTCACGGTGGCTCACGTTGTTGGCTCGGTTCAGTTTTGGGATCGGGTTGTTTGCTGGTACGGTCTCAAGGCTCGGTACAAGATGGTTCGAGTCAGATCCGGGCGGTTCGGGCCAGATCTGGATGGTCAAGCTTCGGTCAACGCGCGGTCAAAGCTGGTCAAACTTTGGTTCCGGTCTACACGCAGTTCGAGGCGGCTTCGGGTTACTCGCGTGTGATTCGGTATACTTGAATTCGTACATGTTTCATTATTTCATTTTTATAAGCATTGTATTTTATAAAAATATAAATATATATATATATATATATATATATATATATATATATATATATATATATAGTGCCTCGCGAACGAACCGACAATATTATTATTGATAAGTATATAAAGGCGTGACTTATAAAATCGATACCGGACTAAATTGGTTGGACTATAGTATATATATATTGTCGTGTCTTTGTACAACTAAGTAGTTTATGTGAAAAGTTGTCGAAACGTATAAAGTCTTGTATTGGATAATGATTTTTGGGAAAATTGTAGGCGACTTGTGTCGCCTGGTTTGGACAAAAACAGAGGAAACTCTGCCCAAATTTTTATAAAATCCACGGCGCAACGAAAATAGAATTTGTCGCATATTTATAAATAAAGTTCCCCAAGTGTCGTGGTAAGTGTAGTTGTGCAAAATAGTGACGTTTTGACAAAAGACATGTTTAACAATGATAAGTAAATTCCGGACAACATTTTCAAAACATATATATATACATATAGTTTTGTCAATCATCAAGTATGACGAGCTTTTGAAAGGTTTTCGACAACGAAACTATGTTTATTGTTCGTATTCAAAAATATATAAGCGTCGTATTTACTTGGGAAAGCTTTATGCAAAACAAAGATTCGAATACTTTAAATGTCGGATTTTCGGAATTAATGTAGCATTTATTATTAATTGGAAATTATTAACTATAAGAATTATATTTTTGCCAAGTGTATTTTCCTAAAAGTAAACGTACAAGACAAATGCATTTATTTGACTAACGAGACGAGCTACGGCTCGGGATAAGTTATACGTTTCATAAAATAGTCCAACGTGGTGTGCACACGAATAGTGACAAGTGCGCAACTTGGGTACTATGTCGTGTGTTAACGCATAAGTAAGATAAGTCGCGATCGGTTCGTCGAGTTAAAGCATATTAGTACTCGAGTTATACACACGAGTCTAGATAGTTGGATAAACTACCTTTTAGCCGGATTATAGGCTAGGTTTATATGTGTTAGACTTTAAGGTGTCCTTTGTTGTAATAGGGCACGAGGAAGCCGGTCGAGGCTTGGACTTTATTTGCTAGCTTAGCATGGAAATTGAGGTGAGTTCATAACCCCACTTTTTACTGTTTTATAAATGTTTACGGGGTGGAAGACATGCTTCTTTTATGAAAACCTGAGGAATTCCAAATGAACAAGTTTTTGAAAAATGAAATGGGCGCGTGAGTGTCACGACCCTACTTTTACTGGTTTTACATTCGGGAAAGAAACATGAGTACTATTTACATCGTTTTAAAGATCATGTTATACTATGGGCACTTTATATTACTATACGGCTTTTATGGAAAGTCCCAGGGGGAAACCATGAATGTGCTGGCATGCACAACGAGGGAAATGTGGATAGATCTATTGTGGCCTCACAAGCCCCACTCGACGGCGGGGCCGGGCGGGTGCATATTGTCTCTACCTATCGGGTTACCGAGGCATCGGTAGCCCAGTCAATCTGGGCTGGTATCAACTTTTGGACACGTTTAGTAATGGGTTCCCAACCGTAGTAGTAAAAACACTTAACGTCTAGCTAACGTTCTTATGACATAGTATTAACGGGAATGATCTTTTCAGACTTATGGAAACTCTTTTATAAAAACTTGTGGAATTATTTATGCAAACTTATGAACTCACCAGCATTATATGTTGACTTTTTAAGTATGTCTTTCAGGTTTAAACTTTGGTAACGGCACGGTTGGAGTAGTCGGCATATTGGGATCGGGGATCCTAGAGGGTTAGCAATGGCGTTCAGGATATAAGGGTCTTAGATGCATCTTTCCGCTGCGCTGGCAAAGGCACCAAACGTCGCATCCGACAAGGGAAAAGTCGGGGTGTGACAGTTTGGTATCAGAGCCATAGGTTTTAGCGAACTAGGTGTCTGGGTAGATATCTAGGCTTTAACCTGAGTTTGTTTTGAAGTTGGGACCAAAATTTCTAAGACATGATATTTAGTATGAACGCCTAGGAACTGGAATTCCAACCGTTGCCAAGTATGTTACATGACTATTAGTGTATCACACTAGCTCAGCGTGCATTCCTTCGGCGCAAGGAACATTTATTTTTCTTATGTGAATAGGAAGTCGGTATTTTCTATAGTGGTATATAGAAAGGACATTGGTATGTAGTGGTTAGGCATACCTCACTGGTGACTGGCGAGTCATCGTTTTAGACTTCAGAGCGGTTATTCACATAGAGTTAGCTGAGTCATTGTTTCTTGGTATGAGGAACAATCTACTTGTTGTATACTACGTGTATTTATGTAAAGTATATATATACGTATCGCCGATGGTTGTCGACTCAAGCTTGGACGTATCTAGAACGCTCACACGTGTCGCGTTAGTTGGACGAGTTGGCAAAGGGATCGTTGCAGCATCTGCGGTCTCACATCCCTGGTTCGGAGTATGCTATGTCATCAAGGTCGGGTTGGGCCGAAGGCGTCTTGATGAGGCACCTCGTTTTGCTGATGATGCTGAGAAGCGGGAATGCGGACGGGAAGAGCACTCGGAAAGGTGGCGCACACGACGAACATTATATTATGTTGTATATATATACGTGTTATTATATGAATGTGACGAGTGCTCGTGATACAACTTATGATGGAGGTTAATAGGATGATCTGGGGAGGTAAAATTTTTGATAACGTAGACGTCACGTTATTGCAAATTTACAGGCACCTGATAGTTCTAGGAAATTCTATCATGAGGGTATCCTATGTGTTGTTGTATATATATTTATATATATAAATAATGGATAAGGGTTTTTCATTATTTTGTTGTTACGGACGTGATTGTCGATTCTCCCCTGTTCGTGTCACTCGCGACCTTGCTTTTCTTAAACCAGTTTAAGATCTTGATGATCTTGTTTCTTGAGCTTCTAAGGTTCCTGTTTTAGAACCTAGTTATATCTTTGGACACGATTTACATCTCTCTTCTTTTGTATTTGTGGCCTTCGACATTCAGTTATAAAGGAATTTAATTTTTGTTGATTCCTTATTCGTTTCACCAAATTAGACACGACCTTTGTACACGTGTCAATTGTTATATGTTTGAATTCTCTAAACCTGTGAAGGTCCATTGTAGGGCTTCGCATCAAACGATTGTTTCATTAGTGACTTGTTTTATCATTACGTTGCTCGTAATGTTTGTCTTCTAGTCTTGCTATGTCCGGCCATTGTGGGCAATGAATCCTTTGATACTTCGTCGATGAGTTTCTTTGAAGTCGACAACTCAGTTGAATCGAATTGTTGGAATTTGATACAGCACCTTGCGGTGAATATTCAATCGACTTGGAATAATGAATGAATTTTTATTGACATGTCTCACTTTCATCAACTCGTTTGTTATTGCCTTAAATGCAGACACACCTTGTGGTGTGTAATGAAAAGTTGGTGCACTAGTTGCTTCGTTTGAGGTGCGCCAATTGTATTTGTTGACAGAGTTATTGTTTACACTTTGCATCCAGTTGATTCTGAAACCTTATTTCGTGCCATTTGTACCGGCAAGTCCGTTGACTATTTTTGTTATACTACCATTGGTTCTTGGATGATATCCTACCTCAAATTTTGAGGACAAAATTCCTGTAACATTGGGAGGATGTGACACCCGGCAATTTCCGATCTATACCGACGTGATTTTTATTATTAAAAATTAAATATTTATTTTAAATATTTCTAATTATTAAGTTTCGGAAGTTTACTGACTGTTTTTACGATCGAAATTGTGACCGGTTAAATTAACGCGATTTAAACGCGTGTTCTGAAAACACGCGTCGGACATTGAAAATATTTATATTTATACTCGGTTTTGTATTTCGAACAAAACCGACTACTTTTTATAGTTTATTATTGGGCCTAGAATAGGAACCGAGACGTTTCGCGAGATTACGGGTTCGATACGCGGTATCTACCTACTAAACCCTAACCCTAACTATAAAAGGAAGAGTACTCCTTCTTCTTCTTCATTTCCCGCAGCCATACCCCCCCCCCCAATCTCTCTGCAACTCTCTCTCTCTCGCGCGAGCTCTCTCTCTCTCTCTCTTTACCCTCTCTCTTCATCTCCCTTGTTCCCCTCTCCTCCTCCCCTCTGTTTCAGAAGCCGGCCGGCCACCATGGGGGTGGTGGCGGCGGCGTGGTGGCTCGGAAAACCCACAGGGGCCGGGTTGGGTTTGGTTTGGGTTCCGATCGGGTTTGGGTCTCGGGTTCAAGGTGGCTCGGCTCAGTTCAAGGGGTGACGGGTTGGTGGTGGTTCAAGAGGACAGAGGCGGCAGCGGTACAGGGGGTCCGATGGGTTGGGTTGCTTGGGTTCTGATCGGGTTTGGAACTCGAGTTGTGGTGGTCCGGTGGTGATGGCTCGGCTGGGTTGGCTCCGGCTCAGGGTCCGTTGGGTTGGGTCAGACGCTCGTGGGTCTTGGTCGGGGTTTAGGTCGGGTTATGGTGGTTGTTGATAATGGTGGTTTGGTCTCCGGTAGGTGGTTGTTATTGTGTTAGTTTTTCACCGGCAACCGGGTCAGACCCGAGTTAAGGGTTTTGGGTGTTGCTCCAGGTCGGGTTACGTTCCAGTACGGGTTATGGTCACGGTGGCTCACGTTGTTGGCTCGGTTCAGTTTTGGGATCGGGTTGTTTGCTGGTACGGTCTCAAGGCTCGGTACAAGATGGTTCGAGTCAGATCCGGGCGGTTCGGGCCAGATCTGGATGGTCAAGCTTCGGTCAACGCGCGGTCAAAGCTGGTCAAACTTTGGTTCCGGTCTACACGCAGTTCGAGGCGGCTTCGGGTTACTCGCGTGTGATTCGGTATACTTGAATTCGTACATGTTTCATTATTTCATTTTTATAAGCATTGTATTTTATAAAAATATAAATATATATATATATATATATATAGTGCCTCGCGAACGAACCGACAATATTATTATTGATAAGTATATAAAGGCGTGACTTATAAAATCGATACCGGACTAAATTGGTTGGACTATAGTATATATATATTGTCGTGTCTTTGTACAACTAAGTAGTTTATGTGAAAAGTTGTCGAAACGTATAAAGTCTTGTATTGGATAATGATTTTTGGGAAAATTGTAGGCGACTTGTGTCGCCTGGTTTGGACAAAAACAGAGGAAACTCTGCCCAAATTTTTATAAAATCCACGGCGCAACGAAAATAGAATTTGTCGCATATTTATAAATAAAGTTCCCCAAGTGTCGTGGTAAGTGTAGTTGTGCAAAATAGTGACGTTTTGACAAAAGACATGTTTAACAATGATAAGTAAATTCCGGACAACATTTTCAAAACATATATATATACATATAGTTTTGTCAATCATCAAGTATGACGAGCTTTTGAAAGGTTTTCGACAACGAAACTATGTTTATTGTTCGTATTCAAAAATATATAAGCGTCGTATTTACTTGGGAAAGCTTTATGCAAAACAAAGATTCGAATACTTTAAATGTCGGATTTTCGGAATTAATGTAGCATTTATTATTAATTGGAAATTATTAACTATAAGAATTATATTTTTGCCAAGTGTATTTTCCTAAAAGTAAACGTACAAGACAAATGCATTTATTTGACTAACGAGACGAGCTACGGCTCGGGATAAGTTATACGTTTCATAAAATAGTCCAACGTGGTGTGCACACGAATAGTGACAAGTGCGCAACTTGGGTACTATGTCGTGTGTTAACGCATAAGTAAGATAAGTCGCGATCGGTTCGTCGAGTTAAAGCATATTAGTACTCGAGTTATACACACGAGTCTAGATAGTTGGATAAACTACCTTTTAGCCGGATTATAGGCTAGGTTTATATGTGTTAGACTTTAAGGTGTCCTTTGTTGTAATAGGGCACGAGGAAGCCGGTCGAGGCTTGGACTTTATTTGCTAGCTTAGCATGGAAATTGAGGTGAGTTCATAACCCCACTTTTTACTGTTTTATAAATGTTTACGGGGTGGAAGACATGCTTCTTTTATGAAAACCTGAGGAATTCCAAATGAACAAGTTTTTGAAAAATGAAATGGGCGCGTGAGTGTCACGACCCTACTTTTACTGGTTTTACATTCGGGAAAGAAACATGAGTACTATTTACATCGTTTTAAAGATCATGTTATACTATGGGCACTTTATATTACTATACGGCTTTTATGGAAAGTCCCAGGGGGAAACCATGAATGTGCTGGCATGCACAACGAGGGAAATGTGGATAGATCTATTGTGGCCTCACAAGCCCCACTCGACGGCGGGGCCGGGCGGGTGCATATTGTCTCTACCTATCGGGTTACCGAGGCATCGGTAGCCCAGTCAATCTGGGCTGGTATCAACTTTTGGACACGTTTAGTAATGGGTTCCCAACCGTAGTAGTAAAAACACTTAACGTCTAGCTAACGTTCTTATGACATAGTATTAACGGGAATGATCTTTTCAGACTTATGGAAACTCTTTTATAAAAACTTGTGGAATTATTTATGCAAACTTATGAACTCACCAGCATTATATGTTGACTTTTTAAGTATGTCTTTCAGGTTTAAACTTTGGTAACGGCACGGTTGGAGTAGTCGGCATATTGGGATCGGGGATCCTAGAGGGTTAGCAATGGCGTTCAGGATATAAGGGTCTTAGATGCATCTTTCCGCTGCGCTGGCAAAGGCACCAAACGTCGCATCCGACAAGGGAAAAGTCGGGGTGTGACATATACCTTATCAGCAACCTTTTTCATGATGTGCCACATGCACAATCTATGCCTACTATTTGGTAAAACTGATGCAACTGCTTGTTTTATAGCAGGATCTTGATCGGTAACTACAACAAGCGGTTCTTTACCAAAACGCTTCTTGAAACAAGTTAACAGCCATGAGTAGGATTCAATTGTCTCTAAACTCAGCAATCCAGCACCTAGAGTTATATTGTTGCAGTGATTATCGATACCGGTAAATGGAACAAATACCATCTTGTATCTAAAAAAGAAAATTTTTTTTAATTAAACTGAAATAATTACGTAAAATGAATAACATAATTACGTAATGAACTTACTTGTTAGAATTGAAAGTAGCATTGAATGAAACAACATCACCAAAAACTTTATAACTTCTTTTTGCATGCTCATCAGCCCAAAATAATCCAGTTAACTGTCGTTTAGTGTCATGACTATACTCAAAATAAAAATCAGGAAGAAAGTCCTGCTTCTTCTGCAGCATATTAACTACCATATCCGCATCATACTCACCAATATATAAGTTCAAATCCCTATTAAAATTTTTGAAATCTGCAGCAGTAGCACTAACTTGTTCAAAACCACCATAAATCGTCCTCATTAGATTAAAAGCCTTAACAGGACCCATGTTTACTTTGGACATATTGCATAACACTTGCATTTGTTGATATGTCAAATTACGTGATGATGGAAGAAATTGCATATCTTCTGGAGAAACCAAATAATGGTTATGCTCTTCAACAAACTTTGAAACTTTAAAATTTTGTCCATTCTCTGACGAAAAAACTATATGAGCATTACAACCTGTTCTCTGCGATGGTTTATTCCTACTTTTACCATTTTGAAGACTATCAAACGCTTTACAAGGTTTGAATCCTTCCTTTGAACAAACCAAATGCTTCAACTTAAGAATCTCACCATGAACATATTGACCTCCTTTGCGAACACTAAATCCAGCATTTTTTGCATATGTCACATAAAACTCATACGCATGATCAATCGATGGAAATACCATATCAACACATGGCGTCATAGAAGAGGCAACTTGTGGTTTATAAACTGTTGAAACAGCCTGAGTAGAACTACTTTCACCTCTATCATTGAAAATAAAACCTGAAATCACGTAATAACTATTAACACAGTAACATAAAATGGCCTAATAAAAGCATAAAATATAATAACGTAGTGAACTAACGTAATGAAAGTTACGTAACATGAATATAATAAAACAAACAAAAAAAACACGTAAAATTGTGGCATTGTGATATGAAACAAACAAAAACACAAAAAAAACGTAAAAACTATCATTAATACAAAGAAATCAAACAAAAAAAGATGAATTTAATAACAAAACTAAGAACAAATAACGTAATGCTTCCATAAAAATAGAAAAACAACGTACAATCAATAAAAAAAAAACTGAATTTAATTCAAATTCTACTAAACAGAAAACGAAATCATTAAAAAGAAAGCAATCGAACAACACATTACGTAATAGATAGCTCAAATTATACCTGCACAATCATTATTCACAGACATCTTTAATGAATGAATAAAGGAAAATCGTTTGGAGATATAATCGAAAGAGAATGAACTGATTTATGATTGAATGAACTGATTTATGATTGATTTATACTGAATTCAAAATCTAAAAACAGAGTAAATACGAATTTGAAATCTGATCCTTTTATAAAAGATATGGGTTTTAAATATCGAGTAAAATGACGATACTACCCTTCAAGAAAACGCGCGTAGAATCCTTCGCACGCTTCGCACGTTTTTTAAACTTTTTATTTGAACCGATCCATATATATATATATATATATATATATATATATATATATATTGCAAAGGGACTAATCCTACATGTCATACTCTTATGCAATCTATTTTTTTAAAGATGCCACATAAGATGTGATGTGGCAACTCTAAACTAATTAAAAAAAAAAAAATATGATTTAACCAAATCTATTATAATCTTTAACCTAATCTATTAAATATCTAATCTACTAAATCTAAATATTAAACTTTTATTATTTTATCTCTCGTGTTTCCTCTCATAACTTTTAAACGTTAATATCTTTTATATACGAGATTTTTTAAAGAAAAAAATTACACCAAATTAACGAGCGTTTTATTATCTTTCCAACGAGTACCATAGTGCTATATAAAAATCGGAGAAAAAAAAATGACTATTTTTTGTAACCCGATAGGTATTGTGTCGGGTTTGGGATTAGTTTAAAAAAAATTGTGGGTTTGGGTCGGGTCTGGGATTAGGTGATACCCGACCCGATTACCCGAAACAACATACCCAAATACCCGATATACCCATGAATTTTTTACGCATCACATAACCCTTAGACTAATGCGTTCGATATTTCAATAATTAACTTTTTTTTCTTATTTCATGTTAGTTCTTTTTAGAATGATCGATTACAAACTTACGAATTCATTTGTAATGACACTAGATTTATACCCCGACGCAGAGATTCGTTTTTTTATATTTGAATATGATAACTTATGGCAGAGATTTGTTTAAAATAATAATAATAATAATAATAATAATAATAATAATAATAATATATTTTATTATGTTATATTAGATATTTCAACCCGGGACGCTCTAGGGATAAAAACTAGTAATAAATATTTTTTTTTTTGAACGGCCAACCAAACTTTTATTATAAAAAAAGCTAGCAAGTAACTAGCAATCAACAAATACAATGCCGAAAAAAGGAAATAACAACACAAACAATCCGAAAACAACTACCCCATACTATTAAAATCAAACCTTCCCCAATCCTCCCACGACATATTCATCATCTTGGCCCTCTTTGATACCCACAAATAGCTCATTATTTTGACTTCTTCAAAAACTTTCCTCACTGAAAACTCCTTTTGATTGAACACAAGTTCGTTACGGGCCTTCCAAATACTCCAAAAAGTTGTCAAGATAACCCCATAAAAAGCCTTTCTGACTCGAGATCCATTCCAAGCCGTCAAGTGAAACTTAAGCACATCTCGAACATGAAACGCATAAATAAATGGCACATTACACCAATCAAAAATCTGCTGCCATACCTCCATAATCACCTGGCATCCCGTAAACAAATGTTCTACCGACTCCGTATTCGATTATAAATATTAAATATTGATTATAAGGCAACCGACCGCCGCTGACTATTTGGCCTTAAGAAAGTTGTTTTTAAGAATGAGTGATTGCCTACTGCCCAACCTAACCAAGTGCTCTAATAGATTTGAAACTATTGTTTCGGTCTTGGTTTACAAGCCAATCCGCCTGAGAATGAGAAAAAGGTTTAGTTTAGGGGTTCTTTTAGGAAGTTTATATAAACATATAAATCTGTTGTTGAACGCAAAGCATCTAGATTCGTTTAGATGTTTCATAATATTTTTGTCTATGTTCAATACATGTTTGAATTCTAGGTTGAGAATATGTATTTGAAGGCAATGTTGCAAAACAAGGCCGAGTTGACCAGTTACTCCCTGAGTACTCGCTTCAGGGTAGGTCGCCGAGTATAGCCGAATTGGCCGAATATTCCGAGTACTCCCTGCCTAGGCCGATTTGACCCCCCGAGTACTCCCCCGATCCAGCTGAGTACTCGCTTTAGGGTAGGTCGTCGAGTACAAGACCAAACCGAATTTTGCAACACTGTTTGAAGGTATAGAATCTGGATTAGAGCGTGAAAGAGAAGAAACCATATGAACAAACAAGATGAAATGATCAAAATACTGATCATCAGTAAGGCGGCCGGTTCAATAATCAACCTGATTGAGGTCTTCTAATCACCGGGTGTGATCGATTATGGTTTGTGGTCTTCTAACTAATGGGTGTGATCGACGTGACTGGACCAACTCGGTGGTCTGAGTCTACAATTCAAAATGGAGTTACAATAATCGACCATTACACATCGGACGTACAATTACTGAAAAATTTGGTATCAAGCAAACACAACTAAAAGATAATCATCCTTCTAATAACCGCGGTGAAAAACTGGATCAATAGTGCAGAATTTCAATAATTCTCTATATCTTCCTTAATCCCTTCTTGATTCTAACACTCATCGGTTACACATCCTCTTGAAGCCGATTGAACATTCTTGATGTACTGAAACCAACAAGAAATTGTAAAATGGTACTCTATTATATTATACGAAAAGTCCCTAAACTCAATTCGAAAAGGATCTTTTCATTAAGTTTAAAAACTCTATATGATTAATTCCCTTGAATTATTTTAGAACAAAGGAAATGTACCTTGTAAAGAACTCCTCTTTCAGCCTTGTAAGGTGGCGGGGTCCATGCCTTTCGCCTCTCGTCTAGCTCTTTGTCGGTTACTTGCACATCCATTCTTTTCTTGGTGATGTCTATTGTGATTATATCCCCGTTTTGGACTAGACCAATTGGACCACCTTCCTGCATCCCAATTAACATTTTATGCGAAGGTTCAGTGTAGGGCTCCTTCGCTATTTAAAGCTTACTAAAAAAGATTTTCGTAAAGTTTACTCCTTTTTTCAGATATTTTTTACTTCGAATTAGGTGCAAACAAGTTACTTTGTCACTACAAAAGATCGCTAAAACACAAGAAAATGATGGAACCTGTGCTTCAGGGCAAATGTGTCCAACAACGTATCCATGTGAACCACCAGAAAATCTCCCGTCGGTTAACAATGCAACTTCCTGCAAAATCCAACAAATTTGTAGCTTATCGTAAAGAAAACACCATGTTAGAAACCACAAAAATCATAACGTTTAGCCATTTGAACCAATCAGCTTAAAAAGAACCGGTCAAACGGGTCAATATTATTATTGTACCGCACATTTTGTACTATACTCTTAACGCATAAATTAATAAATGCAATAAAAGAAAAAAAAGGAACATCAGTCGGTCAACCTGACCCATTTCAAATCATGCTAAAAAATCTGTTTCGATCTGTTACGCAACATGCCTACTTTACAACCTCTTAAGTGTATACGGCTGATACAGTACCTTGCCTAGACCAGCACCCATTATTGCACTTGTTGGTGTGAGCATTTCAGGCATACCAGGCCCCCCTTTAGGACCTTCTCCTCTAATTACAACTACCTTCCCCTGCAACATAATTTCCGAGAAAAGGTCAAAAACTTGGTCTTCATGTTGTAACCAAGTACAGGCAAAAAAACGACACATCAATATTTTAAATTATCAAACTGGGCTTTGTAGCCGGACTATTATTGTTCCAATAATTTGAAAAAGTACATTGAAGTTTGTAGATATGAATGCTTTTAGACAAATTATGGAAATGCTAAAAAAAGAAGGTAAAATATCGGTACGTTTTATTCATGTTTTCTGCACCGAAAACATGTGCAACGGTTCAAAACTCAAAATAACTCCAACTGAAACATTTTAATTAATGCACATTTTCATCAAGACTATTTGTTTCTCAGTCTACATGATTAATACATACAAGTATTTTTTGACCATTTAGATCTATTAAAATATTAATCATTTAACAATTTTCATATGGTTTATCAAACATGTCTTGAATGTCATTTAAGTTGGAAGTCCTTGGGACTGAATTTTTATGCAAAAAAAAAAAAAAAAAACCATGCATAATTAAACAAAAACATAACATAAAATAAAAAAGGCGCATAAATACGGTCACATGTACCTTAAAACTCATGGGGTCTTCAGAGATGGCTGCAATCATGGACTCCTCCCCCTCAAATACGAGTGCAGGACCTGACATTTTGCATTAGAAAAAACTAGAAACTAAATGAATGAATAAAACAAACCGAAATGTATGTAAATCAGGGGATTACCAGAAAAGTATAACCCTTCTTTTCCTGTGATCTTTGCAACAGAACCATCAGGGGCAAGGTTTCCGTATAATATTTGAATGTGGCCTGTTTCCTTTATGGGGTTTGTTGGTGGTCTTATTATTTGCTGACAAAAAGAAATAGATTCTTTAATCTTAGATTAAAGTTAACATAATCTGAAATGTAAAATGGGTAAGAAAACGATAAGTCACCTGCCCTTCTGATAATGAAGGGAAAAGCTTAGCATTTTCTGCCAATGTCTTCCCTGTGACTGAAAATGAGCAGAAAAATAAATTACGTAACATTATTATAGAAAAGACGGAATTACTTAATTAGGGCGAATGGTGTTTCAATTTAGCTTTCTATTGCAACCGAAAACAAACGATTTTTCTTTTGTAAAATTGGAAATAAAAAAAAGGTTACTTTTTACTAAGGACAACAGGGGAAAATAGGTTACATCAAATAATATAGCCAACAGGGCAACATGATTCAAATACAAAGGCATAAATCTTAAATCGTTATTATACAAATATTTTGATTATTATTGTAATTATACTTCAAGGTTATCTATGGTAATAATACTTTTTGTAATCATAACTTAAGTACTTATTTTTATAAAAAAATAAAATAAAAACTGACAAGAAGAGTTAAGTGGTCAAGTGTCAACCCAACTTGACCCATGTTGCCACCTGTACTTACAATGGTCTTTTCACATTTACATCCACACAACTTGTCAAATATTGTTTATTCTTGTAAATATAGTCTTCTAGGGGACCTTTACAAAGATGATGGTTATTTTGCAACAAAAAATGTCAAGCACAGATGTGAAAAAAGTGATCTCTTATTTTATTATGAATACCTGTAATACAATCCCCATCTAAATATCCGAGCTCCAAAAGATAACGCAGGACTGCAGGTGTTCCTCCAATCTAACCCAACTCCCAAGAAAATGAAAACAGAAACTGAATAACTAAATATATGCAACAAAAAATTTGGAAGTTGACCGCATAGAACATCGACAGAAAAAAATTATGATCCATACCTTGTGTACATCTTCCATGACGTACTTTCCGCTAGGCTTAAGATCCGCAAGAAACGGTACTTCGTCACTAACCTTTTGGAAATCATCTAGAGTCAAATTCAAACCAACCGACCTGCAAAGTTTCTAACTTTGTGTTACCATATAAAGCGCATCTTTGTTTTTCTCTAATTCGGATTTAGTTCGGACTATAAGGGTTATTGAAATTCTACCAATCACATTCTAAAGACAAATATCAGAAAAACCCTATGGAACTAAATTTGCATGGTTATGTTCCTAGACTAATAAAAACTCAATGAAAAGGTCCTTATATAAAGTTTAGGGACTTGATCATGCTAAAAGGATCTATTTATTGATTTTTTTTTAACGTTAGGAACTTAATCATCCAACATGTTTGTAAAAAAATCTAGGATGTTTTTGTTGCGTGCTAAAAAGTTAAGGACTAAATCATGTAAAATAATGTGCATGACTTTTGTGCAAATTCGGCAAAAATCTACATATTTTTCTTTGCATTTGCCTGTTTTACGCTGCAAAACACAACACGGACATTGTCTTTATGACAACATAAGAAAATCCAAACACATGTGCTTCTTACCTTGCTATGGCGATCAAGTGTAAAACAGCATTGGTGGACCCACCAAGAGCCATGACAGTAACCATTGCATTACGCAACGATTTAGGAGTAATTATGTCTTTTGGTCTTAAGTCCATTTTTAATAAGTCAAGAATATATTTTCCGGCTAATCGACACTCATCCAACTTCAACGGATCTTCAGCTGGTGTTGATGAGCTTTTGGAAATACAAAAAGTAAATCAGTTAATAAATTGACTTTTAATAAGAGTGTGAAATTACAAAACTAACCCTAGAAAAAATTCCACCTGTAAGGAAGAGACATTCCCATTGCCTCAATGGCAGAAGCCATGGTATTTGCAGTATACATTCCACCGCAAGCCCCTGCTCCGGGGCATGAATTCTTTAATACATCTATTCTTTGTTCATCACTTATGGAACCACTTACATATTCTCCATAAACCTATAAAAGTTGTAGCAATAAAAATTGTTAATCCCTGTAATTCAAAAAAAAAATAAAAAAAAAAAATACTGAAAAGATATTTGCAGTTGCACAGTGATGGATCCAAGATTTCTGACAGGGGATGCACTTCAATCATGCCACAAAATATTTCCAAAAAAAGGTAAAGTGAAATATTCAGTAAATTACGCTTATCTGTTTTCTGAAAGTGGACCGTTATCTTGGGACAAAGTAAACTGTAATGTGGACAATTATTTTGGGACAGGGGAGTTTCTTTTTACATAATAAATATCAGGAATTTTTTTTTTTTTTTTTTTTTTTACGATTTTCCATCGCGAATATCTTGAGAATAATAGGATGTCAACCATACCTGGAATGCAGATACTATATCAAATGTGTGCCCTTGAAAATGACCAGGCTGCAATATAAGGGAAACTTTTAATACAATTATACAAAATTACAAATAGTTCATGCTCATGAGGTCATCTATGACGTATCATTGAATTTTTATTATGCTACTGCTTGTTTGAATCCCAATTTAATATTCAGAATCCTTACCAGCATAATATATTTTAAAACTGCAAATTGTTAACAAATTAACAAAACATACCTATTAATTAAATATCCTATGGTGAAAGCAAGCCAATATTGAAAAATTGTTAAAAATAAAAATGGATCCTAACCTTAATAGTCCCACCGTAGATCATTATACTCGGGCGGTTCAATCGGCCCATTGCCATAATCGTACCTGGCATCTGAAAAAGAAAATGTTTCAACATTTAATCATAACTAGCAAAACATTGCTTCCCTTAAACTAGCTTTCGCATAAATGTTAAAAAAAATAACCTCTAAATGGTTGTACATCATGGAGCACTGCCAAGGGTAAGGCACTGGGCCCCAAAAAATGCGCACATACCAAAAACCTCTAAATGGTGTCACAACCTAAAGACTGTTAAATATTCTACTAGTATCTTACTATGGGCACCTCAAGATCAGTCGAGCAAAACCTTCTTGCAACACTATGGGAATATGTTAATTGTTATGGTGAGGTCTTCTTTAACAAAATATTTTACAAAGATCTTAAGTCCATAACAAACCCCAAAAGATCAAAAGTATTTGCTTTTAAGTTTTAACATGAAAACAAATACCCAACAAAGTATTCTACATGACATGTAACAAACTCCCTTTAGAGAGTGCATCCTTAACAAAATCCACAAAAACATTCCACAAAAAAACTACTGAAATTGGGAAGAAATCACTAACAATAAAATGGAAAAATAGAAAATGTCTTTCACATAAGCTTACAATACAAGTTAGAAGATACAGCATAGGAGACTAAGACTGCACTTAAACATGGTGAGATGTATATGATATCATAAAACCAGAGCAAGTTTATGTTAGGCATTGGCGTAGCTTAATAGGGGCGGGGAGGGGAGCCCGACCCCCCGAAATTTTCGCTCAAAAGTTCCGATTATATAGTATCCGTATAGAATTTGTTGGTATATACGGTTTCGACCCCCCGTAACCGGTGACTTCTGCCCCCCCCCCCCCCCCCCCCCCCCCCCGAAATTTCCGCTCAAGCTTCGCCACTGATGTTAGGCATGAAACTTCACTACTTTATGAATCTTTTTAAAAGCCATTATATCCAGACACCACCTACATATCATACAAGCAGTATGGTCACGCGGGCCGCATAGGATAGTCATACGGTTCATATAATATGAGCATGTATGATGTTCAGAGTTCCGACTGACAAAGAAATGACTAATTTGACCATTGACAAACGCATACGACCCATATGACATTATTTGGCCCTGCTATACAGTGTACACTCTTTCCTAACTACCTAGTACATAAACAACAACCGTACCTAGTAAATACCACAAATATATACATAAATATTCTCATTTCTGTCAACATTCTATAAACATTCTACAAAAACCAAATAAAATAAAACAAAAAACAATTAAAGTTGACTTACATTTTTATCACAACCAGGGATAGAAACATTGGCATCATACCACTGAGCAGACATAACAGTCTCAATACTATCAGCAATCAAATCTCTAGACTGAAGACTATAACACATACCTCTAGTCCCCATACTAATAGCATCACTAACCCCAATAGTATTAAACCTAAACCCAATCATCCCAGCCTCTTCAACCCCTTGTTTCACAGCCTCAGCAAGACTCAACAAATGCATGTTACAAGTGTTCCCTTCATACCAAACAGACGAAATACCTATCTGGGGTTTGTTAAAGTCGTCATCTTTTAACCCCACACCGTACAGAACAGCCTGTGATGCGCCCTGTGACTTGGGTTCAGTGATTCTTGAACTGTATTTGTTTAGCTTTGTTTCTTGAACTGTGTTTTGGGTTGTGGATGAGGCTTGGATTAAGAAGGTGGATGGTTTTCGGGTTGATGGGTTGATGGGTCGGGTGTTGGTGATGGGATGGATGGTGGTTGTTGGGGAAAGTAAGGATGCTTGCATGGTGGCGGCGGAGGAGTGTGGTTTTAGGTAGGTAAAGTGGAGTGAAGTGGAGGAGTGGAGTGTGGGATAGGGGTCGACGTAGCAACAAGACAACGGCTGGATTAAATTATTAAAACGCACTAGGTTTATGTTTGTTTATGTGTGTGATGTTGAAATATATCTACCACATCATGATCAGTGGCGGAGCATTAAAGGGGCGGGGAGGGGCGGCCGACCCCCCGAATTTTCGCTCAGAAGTTTCGAGTATATAGTTTTTGTATGGATTTTTTTTGGTATATACGGTTTCGACACCCCGTTTAAAAAAAATAGTTATATAAACCAAAACTTTAACCCAAAACATAGTAAATGTAAAGCTCAAATCCTAAAGTACTAAGCACAACAACTACATGAGCGGGATAGTAGATTCAATGAGCAAGCGATTGAGTTGTTATCTCTTAGCTACTCGAGCTTGGCTGGGTAAAAATCTCGAAACGAGCCGAGCCTTATCGAGCCCGAGCTTGAGTTTAAAACAAAGCTCATTTACTAATCGAGCCCGAGCTCAGCCTAGCATGTGAAGCTCGCCAGGCTCGTCAAACCTTAGTGTAATATTAGGTTTATTAATATTTAATAATATTTACCCACTCATTTAAGCTTGTTTACTAAACGAGCCCGAGCCGAACTTCATTTATCGAGCTCCGAACCAATTATTTATATTACTTTATATAAAATATTAACTAATAGATAGTAAACGAGCCGAGCTCGAGCTCTCATAAGTCTTTTGAGCTCGAGCCTAATCGAGCTCGGGCTTAGCTCGGCTCGTTTGCACCCCAATCCATAATTGAATAATTCAAAAATCTTAAAGGTCGACGGGATAAACTGTAATTCTTCATTCAGGTACCAACCATTTGTCTCATTTTTAATGTTTTAGTGTCTTTGTTCAATTGTTTGTTAAAAAATGCTTAAAACTTTTATATTTATTGTATTTAATGTTTGACTCAACCCGACCCGAATCGAATCACCGACACGAACATATCACCCGAACTATAGCTACAAAAAAAAAAAAAAAAAAATAGGTCATGTCCCGTGACCGCTGACTTCCGACCCCCCAAACCAAATTCTCAAGCTTCGCCATTGATCATGATCATGTGTAGTGGCATCTGTAGCTAAGTTAGCATGAGGCGTTAATTTAAAATGGGATGTAGTGGGAGTGGGAAAATGGGGTGCTGAGTATATTAAATATATATATATATATATATATAATAATAATAAAACCTAACTGACTTCGTCCTCATCATCACCACCACCATTCACCTACCTCTCACACACACACACACACCCACCACATTCTTCCCTTCTTCTTCATCATCTCTCACACACCCACCACCACCACCGCCTCTTCTTCTTCTTCATTTTTCATCTTCTTCATATTCTCTCTCTCTACAGATCTGGCCTCCACACTCCTCCAACAATATTGAAGACCACGTGGATGAATTCTATTGGAGGAGCAAATTTCATCGAGCGTGATAGATATAACGACGGGATAATTTTTTGCAACATAGCGCCCCCTGTAGCGGTGTGGGGGGCGCTATCTTGCCCAATCACGCCTGAAACGCGCCCCACTACACCCGGTCTAACAAGTTTAAACTATGGTAAGTTACGATATGATTCTTGTGTCAACAAAAGTAAAGATAGGATGAAAACAAGTTTAGCAACTTCGGTTTGCCACATAACATGGGTCGTGTGACATGGTCACATGGGTTCTAACCAGTGAAGTATCCAAAAATTATTTCTAGGTTTTCTTTTCGTAAATCTTCACTGATTTTCACTAATTATTTCTAGTTTTTTCGATTTTTTTCACCCTTCACAAAACTTTTTAGAGCGCCTTGGGTATTCACTCTTCGTGTGCCCTTTATCCTTACAATGATAACATATGACATCATAACAAATGAACGTTTTTTCTTGCTTTGGTATTTGAGATGGTTGTTCCTGACTTTCCATTTGACTGAAACAATAACCAACATCTCTCGCAAATCGCAATTCTGGTATGGTCACTCCATAAACATTCTTAATATAATCCTCTACAAATTCTTTGTATTTGACTAGAAATGATAAAAAAACATGAAATCAACTGCCATATCTAAACTAAATGGAGAACCCAACTTTGTGAGTCTATCAATATATCTATTTAGTCTATCAATGTGAGACCCCACATCATGTCCATACTTCATGTCACGTGTTAGCTCTTTGATTATCTAAAATTACCAATTGCAATTTGGTTAATTGGGACTTTTCTTTCAACTCGCTAATTATGTCGTAGGCGTAATAGTATTTACACTCTTCCTTAGTGATCTCAATCATGGTAGATAACATGAGAAATAAAACTTCACCACAATCACTAATATGTTTCCGCCATGATTCCTTTAAGCCACTTTTAGTAGGGACATGCGGATGTACACATTAAGGACGTACATTGTAGTTTTTGGTAAATATAAAGGACATGCAGTGTAATTTTGTTTATTAAGAAACACTGGCCAAAGTAGTGGTTTATGTAATGGCACGAGACTACAAATACTATCACTTCACATGCAGATTAAATAATTTAAAATAATATTCTAAGGTAATATTGGAACTCAGAATTTCATTCTAAGAAATAGTTTGATACCTTTAGATAAAACTAGTATGGAACCCGCATGTTGCGGCGGGGTCGACAATACAAAGCGGGAATATAATTCAAACCTTAAAACGATTTAAAAAAATCATATGTAAGTTGTATATATATTTATATATAAAAGCACTCGCGCTTAACGGCAGGGAAGTTTCTAACATTAATTAGGATAGTTACATGATACCATGTTACGTTCTATATACATATTGACAAAAAAATATGTGGACGGGTCTTTAGTTTACACTTAACGGAGGAAGCAGAAATTCTCTTTCAAAATGTATAAAAGTTGTATAAGAAAAAAGGAATTATACTAAAACAATAAAAAAACTTTTGATACGTACAACATATATAGGTGCTTGGATGTGCTCTTTAAGTTGGTATTACAACTTGAAGTCACTACAAGTCAATATAACCAATCAAATCCAATAGTTTATTGAAACTAATTGTTAAGATTATTAATTATTGTCTAACCAAATGTTAGTTTAACCATCTATTTTTTATTCTAATTATTCAAGTTGGTATATTGAACCCAGTTAATTTCCATTCTATCATGAATGATTTGAGCTGCCAATTTAGTAATAACTTATTGTTTTGGCTTCAAGACTATGCTTGTATTTTCACTCTTCGCCCTACCTTAATTTCAGCCTTCAAATGAGATATCCCTGGAAAATGGAAAAAAAATGCATACTCTTTAAACCTTTTAAATATATAAAGGTATGGGAATGAGAATTAAGAGGAGGGAATGAAAGGGATTTGTAGTATTTAATTGGGTGTTTATAATGAGGGTTACATATTTAAAGGGGTAGAAATTGTGTATAAAACAATTATACTACTGGCATTAAAGGTTGTACACAAGGGTATAAATGGAAGAAATGGGGTAAAAATTTAGAGAATACACTTGAGACTTTTGGAATGTCATTTTAACTTTGCCAAGTTGGACATCTTTGCCCATTGCTCCCTCTTTATAATGTATTAGTGGGAAAGCCCGCACGTTGTTGCGGGTGTGTAAAAGAAATCAAACGATCCATTAGTAAACATACATACCTAAACAAACCATAACTTGTAACAAATAAAAAATCCAGTATCTTGAAACTATTCATACATAAATAATAATAATTATAATAAAGAAATCAATAACCTTAGGATGGGAAGAGCTTGTTCTTGGAAAATAAAGAAAACTATAATCAGAATCCGTCAATGTATCATAGGAAAAAAAAAAAGTAAAACTAAAACAATGAATTAATAATTTTAGCAAATCAATCATAATCACAATCACCTCAAGAAACAAAACAAAACGAAACACGTTACAAAAATCTAAATCTTAATTAACTAGTACTCATATAAAAATAAAAAACAAAAAATCAGTTAAGCCATAGCCCATAGTCACGTCTTCACTATTCTTGTCTTCCATATCAATTTACAGCAGGTTCCTGACGTCACCATTGTTCCCCAAATCTTATCACCATCCTATAACTCTAATAATAATAATAATAACAATAATAATAATAATAATCTCAATCTCCGAACGATTACCTAGCCAACAAGTTCTTCATCTCATCTTCTTCTTCCCTTTCCAACAGTTCCGTCAATTCGCTCTTTGTCCCTGGACCTTTTTCTGTTTTCCGACTAACAATTTCTATTCCTCTTCTTCATCTTCATCCTCTTCTTCTTCGTTTTCGTCTAATGAAGATTCGCACTCAGATTAATTATCGATCCGATGAATCGCCTGGTTTTGTGTAATATGAAATTTACACATTCAACATTAATAAAAATATAAAACACCAAATAAAGTGATGGTATGTGAACTCACCTAAGAAGATATTAGTGAGCATCAGTACCAAATTTATAAGCAGGTATTGGATGTGTGTTGAAGACCAATCCAACAGGCGTTACTCAAGCTTGAAAGTGGCGTCGGATGCTTGGTCATTAGCCCCGTCACGGGTTTCTTGTTCTGCGATGTACAAAAGGGATAAAGAATTAGTTACATGAACCAATGGAAAAAAATAACAAAAAATGTGTCCAACTAACTTTTGTCCATCTAATATTTAGTCTACACAACACCACTGAAGGGGTAGGGTACCGCTTTCAGGCGCACCCTACCCGCCATTCAAAAAAGCCTCCACTGGAAGTTCTAACACCCGCGGGAAGAATCACTTCCAGGAGCACCACAGCGCCAAAGGCGCAGGGACACCAGTTGGCAACACCCAAAGACATCCCCCTTGGACACCAACTTGCTTCCTCCCGTCAGATATCAGCTGACAAGGGGTCAGCCGTCTGACAGCTGACGCCCCTGCACACCATCCACAGCACGCCACGTGTGTGGAGGACGAAGAACCTCCCAACCTGCCAACCACAAGGTGACACGTGGTCCAATCAGAAGAGGCCCTCCCCAACTTGGATCACTTTATCTAACCAAGGGTTAGGATCCAACTAAGTGGGCCTACCAACCAACCAACCGGCCCGGTCCCCAAGCCCGGCCCATTAAAGGATGGATGGGCTCCAGAATCCTCGGCCCATGCATCTCCTATAAAAGGAGAACTTGACCTCCTTTCTAGACACGTTGAATACCAGCCAATAAGAACGAACACACTTGTATTTCCACTTGTATCGTTGTTCATACTATTCATTAACAGAGATCACCTTTCACAGTGGACGTAGATCTTACAAGATCGAACCACTTATATCTTTGTCTATTGTGTATGATTGCTTGCCATTCGTGTATACAACCATAGACCAACCATCGTTGTGAGCCAAGGATTATACCCTGCTGCGAACACGAGTCGATACCTCAAATACCACCCTATCCTACATCTACCCCACTTTTACTCGTTGTTTCTTCATTGGCGCCATCCGTACCGGCTGAAAGACTCACAAAACTTTCAAAACCACATCCTTTACTCACAAAATGGCTGATCTAACCCCTGTCGGATCCAAGGGAGCAACCCCCTCTACGGTCGTTCAGACCGCCAGAGCGGCAACGCTCCAAACTCCGGACAAGGACACGCAGCCAGCAACCATAAGGGAGGAAACACCGCCCCGCGCGGTTTCGGCCTCAGAATCCTCCGAATCGGACGTACCCAACACACCCATGGACCCCGACGAGTGGCTCTTTAGAAAACAACTCAAAAACACCAAGATCTACCAGAATATGCTGGCAAAAATCCAAAACAGTAAATCTAAAAGTAAGGCTTCCCCCTCCGCCAAACACAGCCGGAAGGGGAAGGAAAAACAAACCACGCGTCCAAGGTCTCAGGGTGTAGGTCGCAATAAAAACGCACGCGACCAGGACCTAGTAGACTCCGCGTCGGAATCCGACGGCTACCAACCCACCAGCGATTCAGACGCAACAGCCTCGAGGGCCAAAAGGCGGAAGCTAGCAAAAACCCACTCGGCGACATCACACCACAAGGAAGACGACGACCTAAACAGACCGTACAGGCCTAAGTCGTTCGCCTTAAGTTCAAAATTCTGTCAACGAATAGCCACCGCACCTATAGAAAAACAAGCAAAACTCCCTAGCAGCATCGGCAGATACGATGGCCTGCGAGACCCCACAGATCATCTGCATGATTTCGAGTGCGCCGGAACCACAGTCCTCTGGCCTGTACAGGTTTGGTGTCACCTGTTTGCACAAACCCTTACCGGCGCGGCCAGAGTTTGGTTCGACAACCTCCCCATCGGGGGCATCTTAGACTTTGATGACCTCATCCGAAAATTCAAAGATCACTTCTCCCATCTCAGACGGCATAAACGAGACAAGGCCCACATCCTCCTTTGCCAGCGCACAGACAACGAATCAATAGACGACTACATCGTGCGCTACAACAAAGAGGCGCTGCAAATTGGTTCCGGGGAAGAACTAACCCGCGCAGGCTTCATCCACGGTGTACGCAGCGAGGATCTGATGAAAACCCTATCCGGGAAAACAGGAGTCCCTGATTCCTGGGAAGAAGTCATCAAGGCTTCAAAAATATACGCATCCTCGGAGCGCTCCATCAAACAACAGCGCGGATATAACCAAACCAACAACCCTAACAGAAACAAGGGCAAGCAATCCGTGTGGTCGCGCATTTCAGGACCAACAGACGAAGGCAAATACTCGCCCTCCACAGATGCCCGCCAGACGATCACAAACAAACAATCAAGGGACCACAAAGCCCAATCCAAGAAAACTACCGACTGGACGCCGTTAACCAAAACTCCCTCATAGGTACTCAAGATAGAGCAGGTCGCTTTCAAGGAACCTAAAGTGTTGGGCACACGAAAGAACGTGGACCGCACCAAATATTGCGAGTACCATAACGATTACGGCCACCTGACGGACAACTGCTACAGCCTAAAGTTAGAAATTGAGGCGGCACTAAAGACAGGCCAACTCGGTCACCTTGTCAAAAACGTTAACAGAGGCGGGCGCAACAACCAAGACGACAAGCATGAAGAGCCCGGAAAGAAACCAATCCGGAACCTACAAACAAGTTACATCAGGCACACTCCGCATCATCATTGCAACATGATCTCCGACGCGGGAAAACGCCAAAATAAAGGAAAGCGCCCAAGAGAGACCGACGACTCTTGGAAAGAGGTGGACGTCCTCCTCCCCAAAGTACGAGGCGGACCCTCCGCCACCGCGCCATTAATCGTCACCGGCGTCGTAGGACATTATCGAACGCAATCAATGTTCCTAGACGGCGGAAGCAGCACTGACATCATATATGATCAGTGTTTTCAACAACTGGACGAGGATGACAAAGCCCGCCTCGTTCCAGTCAACGCACCAATCTCAGGCTTTATTGACGAAGTCATCATGCCGCGCGGCATCATCACCTTCCCGGTTACTCTAACAGATGGTACCCACGAACGCACAGAAATCTGTGACTTCATGGTCCTACCAGCCACTTCTCGCCACGATGTCCTACTAGGGCGGGAAGGCTTGGCAATGTTCAACGCCAACGCCTCCACCCCGCACCAAATGGTAGGTTTTCCAACCCGAACCGGCGTTGCAATAATCCGCGGCAACAAACAGTGCCACGCGATCGACGTGGCAAAACCACAAAAAATACAAACCCGATCGGAACCGGAAAACTGGGTTCTGAACCCTAAATTCCCGGACCAAACGGTCATCATCGGCCATGAAATCTCCAACACCATACGGGCGCACCTTAAACAACTGCTAGTAAAAAACACAGACATATTTGCCTGGCAACCATCTGACATGATCGGCGTTCCAAGAAACATCGCGGAACACAAACTCAACACGTACAGATCAGTAGAGCCAGTTGCCCAAAAGATGCGCAAAATGGGACCGGAGAAAACAAAGGCGATGAACGAACAGGTCAATGAACTACTAAACGCTGGCATTATCCGCCCAATACGCTACCAAACATGGGTCGCCAACCCGGTCATGGTAGGTAAAGCGACAGGCGGATGGCGCATGTGCGTCGATTACAAAGATCTAAACAAAGCTTGTCCAAAGGATTGCTACCCTCTCCCAGAAATCGACTTAAAGGTGGACTCCCTAGCGCCATTCCGCTTCAAATGCTTCCTCGACGCCTACAAAGGCTACCACCAGATCCAAATGGCGAAGGAAGATGAGGACAAAACGGCATTCCGCACAGACACGGGCATCTTCTGCTACACCAAAATGCCCTTCGGTCTGAAAAACGCGGGAGCCACATACCAACGTCTCATGGACAGCGCTTTCATCCACGAGATAGGGGTGCGCTTGGAAGTGTACGTTGATGACCTCGTCATCAAAAGCAAAGACGAAGACAACATGCTGGAAGACATCCAAAAAACATTCAATCAACTGCGCAAGGTGCGCATGAAACTCAACCCCAGCAAATGTTCCTTCGGCATGGAAGAAGGAAGATTCCTAGGCGTTGTAGTCACGCGCGACGGTTT
This sequence comes from Ambrosia trifida, assembly GCA_028751855.1. Taxonomy (NCBI): domain Eukaryota; kingdom Viridiplantae; phylum Streptophyta; class Magnoliopsida; order Asterales; family Asteraceae; genus Ambrosia; species Ambrosia trifida. The sequence goes on along the minus strand of CM054124.1, from coordinate 64,293,704 downwards.
CCGCGCGAATCCAGACAAAGTCCTAGCAATTGAAAGAATGCCTTCACCAACAAGCATCAAGGAAGTACAAACGCTAATGGGACGCCTAGTCGCCCTCAACCGCTTCCTTTCAAATTACGCTTCAAAGTCTTTTCCATTTGTAGACACTCTAAAGAATTGTCTTAAGAAAAGCAATTTCCGCTGGACCCCTGAGGCGGAAAAAGCTTTTAAAGAAATGAAGGAATGTCTTATGAATTTACCTACTCTTACAGCACCATTACCCAAAGAGCCGCTAACCCTATACCTCTCTGTAACAGAGCGGGCAATCGGCGCGGTACTTTTGGTAGATCGAAAAACCGTACAAACACCCATCTACTACATCAGTAGAACCTTGTTAGACGCAGAGACTAGGTACTCCACAATGGAAAAGTTGGTACTAGCTCTCATTCACGCTTCGCGCAGATTGCGCCGATATTTCCATGGCCACCCAATAAACGTCCTAACAGACTACAGAATCAGCGACGTCCTACGCAAGCCAGAAACCTCGGGACGTCTAGCAAAATGGGCAATCGAACTAGGTGAACACACCATCAACTACAAGCCCAGACCCGCAGTTAAAGGACAGGTTCTCGCTGACTTCGCCACCGAAATACCAACGGACAAAATCGCGGAGTGCCTCGCAGAGCAGGATCCCGCACAACCAACGCCGGAAAATGAAAGGTGGAAACTTTACACCGACGGTGCGTCAAACTCAGACGGCGCAGGTGCGGGCTTGCGGCTGATCAGCCCAAACAAAAAAGAATACACATACGCCATTAGATTAGACTTTGCCGCAACAAACAATGAGGCAGAATACGAAGCGCTCCTAGCAGGACTACGCATCGCACATCAAATGGGAGCCTCACACATCGAAGCGCATGTCGATTCACTACTAGTAGCGGGCCACATCAATGGCACATACGATGCAAGGGACGCCACAATGGCCCTATATCTACAACAGGCCAAACTACTTATACGCAAATTCGTCTCCTGCACAGTCATCCACATCAACCGTAGCGAGAACAAACCCGCCGACGCCTTCAGCAAGATGGCTTCCACAGTCTTTGAGCACATGGCCAAAAACGTCCGTGTCGAACTACAAGAAACCCCATCAGTTCCTACAAGGCAAGTCAACGTCATCCAAACATGAAACACCTCTTGGATGGCACCACTGAAGGCTTACTTCACATCCGGAACGTTACCCGATAACAAAGCGGAGGCACAAAAGCTCCAGCACAAAGCCTTGCACTATCAGTTAACGGACGGAATCCTCTATCGACGATCATACCTCGGTCCGCTACTGCGATGCGTCGACAAAGAGGACGCCTCTTTCCTCATCAGAGACATCCACGAAGGTAAATGCGGACTACATGCAGGACCCAGAATGGTGGTGGCCAAGCTAATGAACGCAGGCTATTATTGGCCAGGCATGCACCCAGACGCAGTGGCAGAACTGCGCAAGTGCGATTCTTGCCAGCGCCACGCGCCAAACACCCTGCGCCCTAAAAACGACTTAATTCCCGTCACAGCGGCATGGCCATTCCAGAAATGGGCAATAGACCTTGTTGGCCCATTTCCCACAGCACCAGGAAACGTCAAATTCTTAATAGTGGCAATCGACTATTTCACAAAATGGATCGAAGCAAAGCCGCTAGCAAAAATTGACGGCGCACACACCAAAAAGTTCATATGGGAATTTATCATCTGCAGGTTCGGCTTGCCATATCAAATTGTAAGCGACAATGGAACCCAATTCACCGACCAACACTTGCAACAATGGTTGGCGCAAATGGGCGTCCAGCAGATCTTCACCTCAGTCGCCCACCCCCAAGGGAATGGCCAAGTCGAAAGAGCAAACCGAAGCATCATCGAAGGCATTAAAAAGCGGCTGGGGACCAAACGAACAGGATGGGTGGACGAGCTCCCGCACGTCCTATGGGCAAATCGCATACTCACCAAAACCAGCAATGGCGAAACTCCCTTCAGCCTAACCTATGGCTCCGAGGCTGTCATTCCCGCCGAAATAGGATGCCCCTCCGCAAGAGTACTCATGGCGGAAAAAGGGCAGAATGACAAAGAGCTACGACTAAACCTCGACTTACTTGAAGAACGACGAGAGCTCGCCGCCATCAAAGAAGCCAGATACAAAAGTCAACTGGAGCGCTACTACAATCAAAGAGTTAAGTTACATAACTATAACATTGGAGATTACGTTCTCAGAAACAATAGCGCTTCAAACGCGGAAAAGCAAGGAAAACTTGCCCCAACATGGGAGGGCCCCTACAAAATACAAGAAATTTTGGGCAAAGGCGCCTACGCGTTAGAGAAGATCGATGGAACGCCTGTCCCGCGCTCCTGGAACGCGGCACAACTACGTTTCTCTTACATATAATCTTTGTAAACACTTGGGCTACACACGCCTAAGCCACCTTTTTGTGAATCCTAAGAAATTTCTATCTTTTAATTTACGATTGTGCACTACTGGAAGTTGGGTCTTCAAGGCATACATAACACTCATAACTATCGCCGGACTCAACAATCAATCCAAATGAACACAGAGTTAACACAAAAGTTCATATATACATCACAAAAGGAGGCGTTCAAGCTGCCTCAAGCTTTACAAGAAAGTTTAAAATAAAAACATACTAAACAAACCGCCTACTCCTCCCCGGACCCTCCAAAGTCCACCAACTGCTCATCTTCATCCTCCGGACCACCTCCGGACGTGCCTTCACCACCACCCGCTGGCTGCTTCCCTTTCTGCTGCGCCTCCGCACCCAAACGGTCGGATTCTTCTATAAAGTAACGGAGGGCGCCAGCTGGATCAGCATACTGATTACAGTCTGCAACCGTCTTCAGTATGGGGAACTCGACCTGCTCAAACTTCAGAAGCTCAGCTTCATTGTCACACCCTCAAAATCCACTTGCGGAGTTTTACCGCGAGGCGCATGACAAACCAGGATCCAAACCAACGATCACAATAAACAAGTCTAAATGAATATAAATGCAATTTCAAAACATAGTTTTAAAAATCCCGTTTACAGCGGAAGCTTATTCAAAAACAATATCTCAATAATGAAACAATAGTTCAACGTTCAAAAGACCATGCAACCCTAGTTAGACGCCGTGCAGACGCGTGCGCCCTAGTCCAGTCGTGCTACCTTAGCGACCTGAGAAAACATGTAAAAGTTTACGTCAGCACAAAAATGCTGGTGAGTTTACAGGTTTTGTATCCAAGTACCAAGTCCACCTGTCCATACTATAATAATCGAAAACCAGTATACGCTAGCTAGGCGTACGTTTTGTTACTACCACGATTGGAAAACCATTACTAACGCGAATACCAAAAGTATGCCCGATGTAGTTCCTGTTGTTCCTGTTGTTCCTGTTTGAGACAATATGCACCCGCCGACCCTCCAAGTCGACGAGCGGGGTTGGTCACTCCCAATAGCGCTATTCACATTTCCCCGTTGTGCAAACCTGCACATTCATGGTTCCCCCCGGGACTTCCAAAGATCGTGTAGTACACAATAGAAACCCATAGTATGACAGTAGTTACCAAATAATCGTTTTAACACATGTTTTCTCCCCCGAAAGTATAAAACCAGTTTAAAAGAGGGGCCGTAAACTCACCTTAAGTTGCGTTACTCCTTAACCCGAGTAAACCCAGCTGCTATGCTAGTCCCGTAAGCGGCGACCTAACATACGACAGTTACAAGTACTTAGACTAATAACCCGCAGGCTAATTAGTCCCTAGATGTCCAGACCATAACCAAGTTCGTTTGAAAACACCGTGACTGTTTAACCGACCCAAAGTACAAGACTCGACATCCCATTGGTGACCCGAGACTCCCCGTGTTATGTTTACGCTCCAAAACATACAATAACGCAAGTACACTTAACATACGTTAACGCACAACAAGTTATAGCACATAGTTCACGTATCACCGAAATACATCCAAATATATGTTACCAAGTTATTAGACATGTTACGGGGTTCCTAGCATGTTACTACATGTTAAATCGGGTCTCGGAATGCTAATTTACACTTATAGCAGCAGTACACGCGATTAGGAAAAGTCAACTAGCAATTAGGTTGGTCAACTAGCAATTAGAAACCCTACTCGCCTCTATTATAGGCGATTAGGAGCTACTCACATGAACTTACTAGCAATTAGGGCTATTCACATGAACTTATAGGCAATTAGGGCTATTCACATGAACTTATAGGCAATTAGGGCTATTCACATGAACTTATAGGCAATTAGGGCTAATCACCTGATCTTTCACACGAGTAGGCCTCTACTCGCCTGTGTTATAGGCGATTAGCACCCTACTCGCCTATAACATAGGCGATTAGGAATGCTACTCGCCTGTAACCTTGCTGTTCCGGTTTTTCGCGCGTTTAACGCTCCAAATCAGATCCAGAACGTGTGTAACCACCCAATATCATCCCAAACACTATCCTAAACATGTTTAACCCAAAATCCTTCGTTTAACCTCGTATAATCAGTCCTGCATGCAACCAAGTAATCCAAACACCATTCACATAACATGCAACATCATACTAACACGCGTAATCATAACCCTAATATCCAATTACTGAGATTTCTATCATCATACTATCAATATCAATACTGATCTATCATAATAACATATCAAATCATCATCATGAATCATAAAAACCCTAGCTTTCTAATCATACACACCCATAATGCATGCATATTAGTTATAATCCGATTAACAACCCTTATTGACGATTTTCAGAAAGCATTTTCGTTTAAGAACAGGTCTGGACCATTAGGGATTAATTAAAAACGTTTATAAAGGGTTATGGATGAAAATCAAACCTTAGGATTATGAAAATATGATGATTCAAGCTTGAAACCTTGAGTTTTGATCAAAAATCGCCTTCCAGAGGTTGTTTATGTGTTGGGGCGGGTTATGGGACGACTAGGGTTGGTATAGTGAAGTTTAGGAGGTTAAGTATGGTATTTATAGTCGTTTTTAGTCGTCCAGCCCGTAACTAGCGAGTATGCAGCAGTTTCAGGCGATTAGGAATCCTAATCGCCTGATTGTTCAGGCAATTGGGGCCTACTCGCCCCTAAGGGCACACGAGTAGCCCCTACTCGCCCCTAAGTTTGCCTACTCGCCTCCCCTATAGGCGATTAGGCCTTCCTACTCGCCTATAGGGGCTGGTTTCGTGTGTTTTGCGCGTTAAACCCCGTTTTAACATATGTTAATACATATTCACGTTCCGACAAGTCATATAATGATTGTAAACACATAACACAAGTAAATACACATATTTACACTCGTTCACCAATTCCCGGGACTCGAGACTCGTACGTTCCGTATGTCCTGACGATCCTACAAATCGTCACCGTTTGTACACTTGGTTAAGGACTGACATCTAACGAACCTCTAGACCAACGTCCAATGATCTTCTAGACTAACCAATAGTTCCCGAACCATAACCCGACTTAACTAACCCAGTTAAGTACAATATACGCGTGACTCGCTAAGGTAGACTTTCATCTAGACAACGTTGTTAACCAGAATTTGCCGGGTGTCACATCATCCCCACGTTAAAAGAATTTTCGTCCCGAAAATTGCACAAGTACCAAAAAGAACAAAAGGAATAACGAAGGAACAAACAAAAGATAGAACCCAAAAGAGAGATTTACCCGAGTTGTCACATCATCCCCACGTTAAAAGGAATCTCGACCCGAGATTCATTCAGCTGCCGAAGAGACATGTCTCGACTCGAACGCTTCCTTAGGGAAAAGATGAGGATACTTAGACTTCATCTGATCCTCCCGTTCCCATGTATATTCCGGTCCCCGGTCCGAGTTCCACCGAACCTTAACGATACGAATCTTGCTGTGACGCAGGCTACGAATCTTGTAATCAAGGATCTCCACAGGTTCTTCCACAATCCGAAGACGATCATCAACCTTGATCTCTTCTAGTGGAACGATGAGAGACTCGTCAGCCAGACACTTCTTCAAGTTTGACACGTGAAAGACGTTATGTACGTTACCGAGCTCCGTCGGTAGATCAAGTCGATATGCCACCGGCCCAATCCGTTCCAGGATCGTAAATGGGCCGACATATCGCGGATTGAGTTTGCCACGCTTCCCAAAGCGTATGACGCCCTTCCACGGTGAGACTTTTAGAAGTACCTTGTCATTGACTTGGAATTCCAGTGGTTTGCGACGCTGATCAGCATAACTCTTTTGCCGGTCCCGTGCCGCCGCCAACCGATTTCGAATCTGTACGATCTTTTCCGAAGTTTCGTACACTAGTTCAGGCCCAGTGAGTTGACTCTCACCCACTTCAGCCCAACAAAGAGGAGAACGGCATTTCCGTCCATACAGTGCTTCGAACGGAGCAGCCTTGATGCTCGTGTGATAACTGTTATTATACGAGAATTCTACTAACGGCAGATGAGCTTCCCAACCCTTTCCAAAATCGATCACACATGCCCGCAGCATGTCTTCTAAAGTTTGAATCGTGCGCTCACTCTGACCGTCAGTCTGTGGATGATAAGCCGTACTCATGTCTAGTTGGGTACCCAAAGCCTTGTGCAAAGACTTCCAGAAGTGAGAAGTAAAATGGGAGTCACGATCCGAGATAATAGAAACTGGTACCCCGTGCTTAGAAACAACTTCCTTCAAGTAAAGACGAGCCAAACGATCCATAGTGTCGGTCTCCTTAATGGCAAGAAAATGAGCTGACTTCGTCAACCGATCGACAATCACCCATATCTTGTCATTCCCGCTTGGTGATTTAGGAAGTTGTGTGACAAAATCCATAGTAATCCGTTCCCATTTCCATTCCGGAATTTCAGGTTGTTGCAAGAGACCCGACGGTTTCTGGTATTCCACCTTGACCTTAGCACAGGTCAAGCATTTGCTCACGTATGAGGCTATGTCCGACCTCATGTTTGGCCACCAATAAAGCACCTTCAGATCTTGGTACATCTTATCCGAACCAGGATGAATAGAATACCGGGACTTATGAGCCTCATCAAGGACAAGCTCCCGTAGTCCCCCGAATAAAGGAACCCATATGCGTTCTGCGAAATAGTGCAGGCCATCAGGCCTTCGCTCTAGGTGCTTGTCGGCACCGTGCATAGTTTCAGCTTTAAGGTTTTCCTCCTTCAAAGCTTCTAACTGGGCAGAACGGAGTTGGTCAGGTAGTGACGAATGAATGGTGAGCTGCAACGCCCGAACGCGACGAGGTTTAGTAGATTCCTTCCTGCTTAAGGCGTCTGCTACAACATTCGCCTTGCCAGGATGGTACTTTATGGCACAATCATAGTCGTTCAGAAGTTCGATCCAACGACGCTGCCGTATGTTCAAATGTTGTTGGTCGAAAATGTGTTGGAGACTCTTGTGATCGGTGTAGATGGTGCATTTGGTACCGTACAAGTAATGTCTCCAAATTTTCAACGCGAACACCACTGCACCCAACTCTAAGTCATGAGTTGTGTAGTTCTTCTCGTGCACTTTAAGTTGACGAGAAGCATACGCAATCACTTTCTCGCGTTGCATCAACACGCAACCGAGACCATGAATAGAAGCATCACAGTAGACAACGAAATCATCAGGACCCTCAGGTAAAGACAAAATAGGAGCAGAACACAGTTTAGACTTCAGTTCTTCAAACGCTGACTCTTGTGGTTCACCCCAGTCGAACTTCCTATCCTTCTGAGTGAGAATGGTGAGGGGTTGAGCAATCTTCGAGAACCCCTGAATGAAACGACGATAATAGCCCGCAAGGCCTAGGAATTGCCGCACCTCAGTTGGCGTCTTTGGTGCTCCCCAGTCCTTGATCGCTTCGATCTTAGCTGGATCGACATGAATCCCTAGTTCATTAACCACATGTCCTAGGAATTGAACTTCGCGTAACCAAAAGTCACACTTTGAGAACTTGGCGTAAAGTTGTTCCCGTCGCAAGAGTTCCAAAACTAACCGCAGATGTTCCTCGTGTTCGGTCTCGTTCTTGGAGTAGATCAGAATGTCATCAATAAACACAATGACGAATTTATCCAGATATGGTTTACAGACGCGGTTCATCAAGTCCATGAAAACCGCCGGTGCGTTCGTAAGACCGAAAGGCATGACCAAGAATTCGAAATGGCCATAACGTGTTCGAAAAGCAGTCTTTGCAACGTCAGCCTCCCTGACGCGCAGCTGGTGATAACCGGACCTCAAATCGATCTTGGAATAATAACTAGAACCCTGAAGCTGGTCGAATAGATCATCAATACGCGGAAGAGGATAACGGTTCTTGACGGTCAATTTGTTCAGTTCTCTGTAGTCTACACACAATCGGAAACTTCCATCCTTCTTCTTAACAAATAAAATCGGGGCTCCCCAAGGGGAAGAACTTGGCCGGATGAAACCCTTGTCCAAGAGTTCCTGTAACTGACTAGACAACTCCTGCATCTCGGGAGGTGCAAGACGGTAGGGGGCCCGAGCAATAGGAGCAGCCCCTGGTACAAGATCAATACCGAACTCGACTTGACGATGAGGAGGAAGACCAGATAAATCATCGGGAAAAACATCAGGAAATTCGCGTACCACCGGAATATCGTCGATCTTCTTCTCATCACTAGTGGAAACAGATAAAAGCGCCAAAACGGCTGGATAACCCTTTCGAAGACACTTAAGGGCTTTCATGCTAGAGATGATGTTTAGCGGAACACCACCCTTGATACCGTACACAGAAAGAAATTCTCCATCAGGGAGAGGAATCCGAATAACCTTATCGTAACAGACGATCTCCGCGCGATACAAAGATAACCAATCCATTCCTACTACAACGTCAAAACTACCCAAAGGTACCGGCATAAGGTCGATGGGGAACGATAAACCCGACAACTCTAATTGACACTCCCGAAGGATACTAGTAGCTTCAATCGTTTTACCGTCAGCCAACTAAATAATATACTTGGTCTCTAATGGTACGGGTACTACATCTAACAGTCGACTAACATCCATGGATACAAAACTCTTGTCGGCACCAGAATCAAATAACACGCTAACAGAATGATTATTGAGAAGAAACGTACCGGTGACTGTGTCAGGGTCCTGCCTAGCCTCAGCGGCTCCAATGACGAAGGCACGTGCATTTCTGCCGCCGCCCCCGTTGTTCCCATTCCCGTTGTTCCCACCCTGCTTCAGTTTTGGGCAATCCTTCTTGTAATGCCCACTGTCACCACAGTTGTAGCATCCTTGTTTCCCTGTAGTCCCCTGAGTAGTCGGAGCTGAACTGTTAGTCGGAGCCTGAGTCGATGGAAGTGTAGCCCGACAATCTTTAGCGTAGTGCCCTGTTCGCTGGCAGCGGTGACAACGGTTACTGTCGCAGTTCCCTTGGTGATGGCGTCCACACTTGTTGCATTTGGGCAGTTTTCCCGCATAACCACCCTGCTTGTTACCCGAAGAAGATGAACCCCCATTATCAAACCTTTTACCCTGCTGTGCAGACCCAGATCCTTTTCCGTCATTTTCCCACTTGCGCTTGTTGTTCTCTGGAGCCTTAACAGTTGAACCTTTTGCAGGCAAAATCCCCTCATTCACCTTTAAGTTGGTCATCCTATGGGCCGATCGAACTACCTCCGCATACGTAGGATGATTTCCAGCAGCCACTAACCCTGCAATTTCCGGTACTAACCCTGAGACATAGTGTTCAATCCTACGATATTCTGGCACGTGCAGATCGGGACACAGCACTGCCAACTCATTCCGCCTCACAGTATACTTCTCAATTTCTGACCCAGTCATCTTGAGGTTCCACACCTCATGCTCCAGCTTCTGTACCTCTTCCCTCGGACAATACTCACGCTTCAGCAACTGCACAAAATTCTCCCATGGCATAGCATATGCCTCCCCAATACCCATGTTCTGGGTGATGCCATTCCACCAAGTCAATGCCACGTCCTGAAATAACGCAGCCGAATACTTTACCCGATCTTCTGGGAGACAGTTACACATCAGAAATACTGACTCCACTTTCTCCAACCACCTAAGCAAGCTCACCGCACCCTCAGTGCCAGAGAATTCCTGGGGCTTACAGTCCCGGAACATCTTGTAGGTGCACATGGGTGGGGGTGGGTCAACAGGACCACCACCACCGTTGTGCCCTAACTGAAAGGCAGCTTGGAGCAAGTTGTTCAGATCAGCCTGTGATAGGTTAATACCTCCACCACGACCACCAGCACCACCGCGACCACCACCACGTCCACCATTGCGACCACCTCCACGTCCTCCTCGTACTCCAGACATGATTCTGGCAGAAAGAACGAGAAAATTTAGTTTCGCAGTTAAAGATAACCGCTAATGTTCACAAGATCAAAGCTAGATCCAATCCAGGACTATCCCCTCAAACCCAGAGCTCACTAGGGCTTCCATGCATTTCGGGTTATGATTTTGTGTGCACCCAAAATGATAAACCGCTCTACATGGTCCTCCAAGTGTTCTCCTAGTTCAAAGTTCAAATCACCGAACATAGACTCCTAGCTACACACCGTAATACCACGGTAGTTTATGACAAGTGTTTCTATTGGAGTGCGAAAGGGAGATGTCCGAGCCTTGGACAAATCTCAAGAGCACACGAGTTACCCCAATAGACTACACTGCCTAGATAACAAGTAACCCAACCTAAGATAGAACGGATGATGTAACGTAGAAAGACCAACGATTTAGAGACACCCCGACAAGACCATACGTAAACCACTATAATGTTTAGTACCATGTGATCGTCTAGTGTGTGCGACTCGGCTATAGACTAGACTCTACATGCAGTCCTAGTTCACTATAACCATTGACTCTGATACCAATCTCTCACACCCTCAAAATCCACTTGCGGAGTTTTACCGCGAGGCGCATGACAAACCAGGATCCAAACCAACGATCACAATAAACAAGTCTAAATGAATATAAATGCAATTTCAAAACATAGTTTTAAAAATCCCGTTTACAGCGGAAGCTTATTCAAAAACAATATCTCAATAATGAAACAATAGTTCAACGTTCAAAAGACCATGCAACCCTAGTTAGACGCCGTGCAGACGCGTGCGCCCTAGTCCAGTCGTGCTACCTTAGCGACCTGAGAAAACATGTAAAAGTTTACGTCAGCACAAAAATGCTGGTGAGTTTACAGGTTTTGTATCCAAGTACCAAGTCCACCTGTCCATACTATAATAATCGAAAACCAGTATACGCTAGCTAGGCGTACGTTTTGTTACTACCACGATTGGAAAACCATTACTAACGCGAATACCAAAAGTATGCCCGATGTAGTTCCTGTTGTTCCTGTTGTTCCTGTTTGAGACAATATGCACCCGCCGACCCTCCAAGTCGACGAGCGGGGTTGGTCACTCCCAATAGCGCTATTCACATTTCCCCGTTGTGCAAACCCGCACATTCATGGTTCCCCCCGGGACTTCCAAAGATCGTGTAGTACACAATAGAAACCCATAGTATGACAGTAGTTACCAAATAATCGTTTTAACACATGTTTTCTCCCCCGAAAGTATAAAACCAGTTTAAAAGAGGGGCCGTAAACTCACCTTAAGTTGCGTTACTCCTTAACCCGAGTAAACCCAGCTGCTATGCTAGTCCCGTAAGCGGCGACCTAACATACGACAGTTACAAGTACTTAGACTAATAACCCGCAGGCTAATTAGTCCCTAGATGTCCAGACCATAACCAAGTTCGTTTGAAAACACCGTGACTGTTTAACCGACCCAAAGTACAAGACTCGACATCCCATTGGTGACCCGAGACTCCCCGTGTTATGTTTACGCTCCAAAACATACAATAACGCAAGTACACTTAACATACGTTAACGCACAACAAGTTATAGCACATAGTTCACGTATCACCGAAATACATCCAAATATATGTTACCAAGTTATTAGACATGTTACGGGGTTCCTAGCATGTTACTACATGTTAAATCGGGTCTCGGAATGCTAATTTACACTTATAGCAGCAGTACACGCGATTAGGAAAAGTCAACTAGCAATTAGGTTGGTCAACTAGCAATTAGAAACCCTACTCGCCTCTATTATAGGCGATTAGGAGCTACTCACATGAACTTACTAGCAATTAGGGCTATTCACATGAACTTATAGGCAATTAGGGCTATTCACATGAACTTATAGGCAATTAGGGCTATTCACATGAACTTATAGGCAATTAGGGCTAATCACCTGATCTTTCACACGAGTAGGCCTCTACTCGCCTGTGTTATAGGCGATTAGCACCCTACTCGCCTATAACATAGGCGATTAGGAATGCTACTCGCCTGTAACCTTGCTGTTCCGGTTTTTCGCGCGTTTAACGCTCCAAATCAGATCCAGAACGTGTGTAACCACCCAATATCATCCCAAACACTATCCTAAACATGTTTAACCCAAAATCCTTCGTTTAACCTCGTATAATCAGTCCTGCATGCAACCAAGTAATCCAAACACCATTCACATAGCATGCAACATCATACTAACACGCGTAATCATAACCCTAATATCCAATTACTGAGATTTCTATCATCATACTATCAATATCAATACTGATCTATCATAATAACATATCAAATCATCATCATGAATCATAAAAACCCTAGCTTTCTAATCATACACACCCATAATGCATGCATATTAGTTATAATCCGATTAACAACCCTTATTGACGATTTTCAGAAAGCATTTTCGTTTAAGAACAGGTCTGGACCATTAGGGATTAATTAAAAACGTTTATAAAGGGTTATGGATGAAAATCAAACCTTAGGATTATGAAAATATGATGATTCAAGCTTGAAACCTTGAGTTTTGATCAAAAATCGCCTTCCAGAGGTTGTTTATGTGTTGGGGCGGGTTATGGGACGACTAGGGTTGGTATAGTGAAGTTTAGGAGGTTAAGTATGGTATTTATAGTCGTTTTTAGTCGTCCAGCCCGTAACTAGCGAGTATGCAGCAGTTTCAGGCGATTAGGAATCCTAATCGCCTGATTGTTCAGGCAATTGGGGCCTACTCGCCCCTAAGGGCACACGAGTAGCCCCTACTCGCCCCTAAGTTTGCCTACTCGCCTCCCCTATAGGCGATTAGGCCTTCCTACTCGCCTATAGGGGCTGGTTTCGTGTGTTTTGCGCGTTAAACCCCGTTTTAACATATGTTAATACATATTCACGTTCCGACAAGTCATATAATGATTGTAAACACATAACACAAGTAAATACACATATTTACACTCGTTCACCAATTCCCGGGACTCGAGACTCGTACGTTCCGTATGTCCTGACGATCCTACAAATCGTCACCGTTTGTACACTTGGTTAAGGACTGACATCTAACGAACCTCTAGACCAACGTCCAATGATCTTCTAGACTAACCAATAGTTCCCGAACCATAACCCGACTTAACTAACCCAGTTAAGTACAATATACGCGTGACTCGCTAAGGTAGACTTTCATCTAGACAACGTTGTTAACCAGAATTTGCCGGGTGTCACATTCATACTCCTTCTCCCTGGGTTTACCATCATGCGCACCCTCAGTAATACACCCTCCATTCAGCGCATGGTAAAACCCAGTGTCGAATCCCTCAGCCTCCCCAGCAGCACGCGCAGCAGCGATAGCAGCAACCTGATCGCCGAGATTGGGCTCGTTCCAGAACCGCTTGAAAATCTGCATAAAAACAAGGATTAGAAAGAGAATACGCTAAGGACAGTAAGAAGGAGAGAAAAGTACTTACACCGGCGATACCCTCGGTCATCACCCAGCGGATGGACTCTTGGGACTTCTCCTGCGCAACATTGGCCTCATCCAAGAGAACCTTGGCATTTTCAGCCTCTGTCTGCGATACGGTCAGGGATTCCTCCAACGAAGCCCGCTCCTCCATCAACGCCGCCCTCTCCTTCAACCACGCTTCTTTCTCACCCGCCAACTCGGAAAGCTGAGAAGAGGCGCCAACAAGTTCATCATCCTTGTTGCGCAAATCAGACCGCAGACCCGCCACCATGGAGTCCTTATCAGCCAAAACCTTGGCATGGCCCTCCGCGGTTTCCCGAAGTTTCGCGTTCTCATTCTTCAAGGTCTGGATCTGATCCTTCAGCTTCATAGTCTCCTGGTTGGTCACTTGACAAGCATCGACCCACCGCTGATGAGCCAACGCATGCTCCTTCTCCAGCTCCTTCACCCGGTCCTCAGCTTTATAGGCCCTATCACGGTACCTATCTACCTCTGACTTCATTTTCTCTTCCCTCTGTGCCTGGCTAGCCCGCCGAGCATTGAACTCCGCGATATCCCGGGCATACTCTTGATCACGCCGCTTTAAAGATTCAATAGCGGCAACTTGAAGCGCCTGCCCAACACAGATATCGGTGATCAACTGCGACCGGGGCAGGCTATCTTGATACTCCCTTTCCTTGGGAGGAACAACTTCAGAAACAAACTCCTCGGCCGTTAGAGGGTTGGCAAAGCGGGAGTTCTCCCGGATACTCCAGTGCGGACGCCAAATCACATCGCCCGCGAAGTAACCCGGGTCACTCCGGTCCACACTTGACCTCCCACCAGTAGGTCCACCACCACCACCCCCAGGAGAACCACCAGAAAGCGCCTGAAGACTGGCGAGCCTGGCGGCCTCCTCCTCCGCCCTAGCCTTGGCGGCCGCCTCCTCAGCCCTGGCTTCAGCCTCAGCCTTTTCCTTCTCCAGACGCAGCTTTTCAGCTGCCACTCTTTCCTCCTCAGCTTTCCTAGCCGCTTCCTCCAGACGTAGCTTCTCAGCTGCTACCCTCTCCTCCTCCTTGGCAGCAGCTTCATTGGCCCGCTTCTCGGCCTCAGCTGCCTCTCTCTCCGCGCGAGCCTTCGCATCCTCCTCCTCCCGCCTTTTGCTGGCAACCTCCGTCTCACTTGGCTCGGAGGCAGAACCGGAAGCCCGCGGAGAAACAACTGCAAGAAAAAACAACACTTAGGAAAATATCAAAACAACAAAAAGCAACAAAGAGGCGGAACACCACTTACTGGTTACTTTCTTCAACGTCTTCTGGATCAGAGGACGACGCTCGGGCGGAGGACTAATCTCCATAGCAAACGGTGCGGGACCAGGTCCGCTAGACTTGGAGGATGCAGCTTTCCCGCCAGAAACTTTGCCCAACTTCCGCTTCTTTTTCAGCGGACTGACCGCCGAATCATCTTCAGGGGCGGAAGAGGACGATTCTGCACGTCTCTCACGTTGACCAAAGAGAGGCCCTTCACCACCTGCACTCAAAGGCGCAGACTTAGCTTGGGACAACACCTTATGCTTATGAAAGCGTGGCACGCTCTTCTTACGACCACGCGGAGGCACTGGATCCACCATCTCTACAGAAGATCCAGTGGATTCCTCATCAGAGGAAACGACAAAACAAGGGTTTACCCCCGCATAAGGAACAGAAGATAAAGGGTCAGGGTTTATAGGATGCTCACGTGAAAAAAGAAGGACGGTTGGCTTGAACTCCAGATAGGGAAAATAAAATCGATCCACCATCTCGTCAATCACGGACATCCTACCCCCCGCAGGATCTCTCCATTCTAACGGGGCCTTGTCCCTCAGCAAAAAGGCATCAAACTTCGACATCCCTGAGCCAAAAAAGACAAATCAGTTACTGGGCATCAAAAGACGAAACGGTTAAAAGACCCATAAAAAGCTTACCAAGGGTTGTAATCACCGGCTCTTTCCCTTGAACGATCTGCACCCTGCTCATACCCAGTAAAGCCAACATGGCTTCAGAACACATACCCGTATCAAACGGGGAAGCACGGGCCACCAGCTCTTTAAACCACTCCTGGTCTCGAAAACCCTCCATCACAGGGTGATCACCCACCCTTTGACGCTCAGCAACAACTTTCCACGGCATGTCCACCGGAATCACCCCCCTCTTGACATAGAAAAATTTCTCTTTCCAGTCATGGAGGGACTTCGGAGCAGTGGTCCCACAGGGAGGGACTTGAGGACGAGGGACAAAATTGAACCAGGAACCCTCCATGTTCAACACATAAAAGACATTGAACCGTTCAAACGACGGTTCAATATCCAAAGCACGGCAACAGGCTTCAAAGTGCACTAGACGAAGCATCCCAAACCCACTAACCTGGGTAACATGGACACCATACTTCACCAGGGTATCCACCTGGAACTTCGTAGCAGGTAGCCGAAACCCACAAAGGGCAAGATGGGCCCCATACAGGCTCATCTTCCCGGTAGGAGGAGCCAAAGCAGTACCTTTGTTGGACGGCAACTCCACCTCCCACGAAGGATCGAACTCCATTGCCTTGACAAACTTGGCAAAACTCTTCTCACCCCATTTACAGGTGGTGTTGTGAATCAGCTTCTTGGACTTCTCGATGGCCTTACCAGGGTTACCACCAACATCGGAACCCTCAGACATAGTGCTAATATATGTAAAAAAGAAAAAGAAAATTTTCTTTTTCTTTCAAAGGATCACCGGAAAACTTGAAGATTGACCGGAGAAGATGAAAGAAGTAAAGAAGAAAACTGTGTGAAGAAAGAAAGATAAGAAGGAATTTGAAAAACCTCCTCGGGTATTTATACCCATCGCATTTAATGCGACAGGAACAGCTGGCAGACGACCCCTCATCTTGCCAGGGAAGGACACATCTGGACGCTACACGTGGCATAACAGCTGGATGAGCAGTTACTCGTCAGCACGTGAGGACACGCGTCTGCCCAAAAGGACGACTTCTCACCTGCCCAACGTCAGCAATCATACTGACAGGCTGCACCACTCGCGCGCGTGTACGGCCACTCGCCTGACACACGATGGATAACTTCCCACCCACGTGCTGACGTGACTGACAACTATGCAGACATCCTTTCTGCACTCTGACACGTCCACCAAGCCGTCTCACCTTCCCAAGCACGTTTCCTAAATACAAGGAGACCCTTCAAAATTCAAAAATTGATGGCAAAGGTAACGTATTTAGTACACCAATTAAATACCAAGTCATTATGACTGCCACGTCATCATCTGCCGCTGGTCCGGTGCCACGTCATCACTTGGCGATGGGTTGACGTAAAATCCAAAAGACGTTCTCCGCCGGATTTTACTTTTTAACACCCTAAGTGCCACGTCATCAGTCGGCGATGGGTTGACGTAAAATCCAAAAGACGTTCTCCGCCGGATTTTACTTTTTAACACCCTAAGCGCCACGCCATCACTTGGCGATGGGTTGACGTAAAATCCAAAAGACGTTCTCCGCTGGATTTTACTTTTTAACACCCTAAGTGCCTCGTCATCACTTGGCGATGGGTTGACGTAAAATCCAAAAGACGTTCTCCGCCGGATTTTACTTTTTAACACCCCAAGTGCCACGTCATCACTGGGCGATGGGTTGACGTAAAATCCAAAAGACGTTCTCCGCCGGATTTTACTTTTTAACACCCCAAGTGCCACGTCATCACTGGGCGATGGGTTGACGTAAAATCCAAAAGACGTTCTCCGCCGGATTTTACTTTTTCACACCCTAAAAGGCAACTGTTTTATAAAAGAGCCATGTACAAAGATAATGGGACGCCAATATCTTTTCACATGACACAAGAGTTGCAACGCGCACTCTTTCGCTCAAAATAAAACAGTTCCCCCACTACAACAACAAAAGGGAGTACAAAGGACACATTTTAGTCCAGCGCCCCACCAGCCCTCTAAGCAAGAACAGGAGACACCCTGGACTTGGGGGACTTGAAGGGGTAGGGTACCGCTTTCAGGCGCACCCTACCCGCCATTCAAAAAAGCCTCCACTGGAAGTTCTAACACCCGCGGGAAGAATCACTTCCAGGAGCACCACAGCGCCAAAGGCGCAGGGGCACCAGTTGGCAACACCCAAAGACATCCCCCTTGGACACCAACTTGCTTCCTCCCGTCAGATATCATCTGACAAGGGGTCAGCCGTCTGACAGCTGACTGACGTGTGCGTAACTATACATATTTTACAATGGATTTTAACACACGTTTTGCTTTAATATTTATAAAAATGGTTTAGACCTTAATATTAAAACACACACAATAGGGCAAGTGTACCCTGTCATATATGTAGTAACGTACAGATAAGAACCAGATATCGATCCATGGACGCGCGCGGAGCAATTGTACTAAAACTATGTCCCCGATTTACCAGTAGGAAAAGATAAGTGTGAGTTTTGTTTAAGACTAAATTAATTCTAAAACATGTAAATAACTTAACTACTACTCCAAATAGAAAATATAACTATATAAGCTGTAATACGCCAATCCTAGCATGTCATCTATATAAGAAATAAAAGCGTGATCAACATTCCCATTTTCCGACAGTTAGTGTCCCTTTCGGGCATCCTAACATGACAACCATATGGAAAGCTAACACGAATACACATGTTAACCACCTCAAGTCGTTCATTATCGCGCAGCTGATATGATCTCATGAGAATCTTTAAAGAAGGGTTAGTATCACCTTTCGGGAGTCCTCAACCGCACTAGCAAAGGAAAGCAATATCGAATACACAATACGACCACCGAGACTAGCATAAAGTAGAGCATTTCACAACCTATTCCATTTTACTAACTTTGAACACAAATCTACTAAGATCGCTATTTCTACCAAAATAACTAGCAAAGATCATTAACCGCGTCAAAGATTAGTAACAACACCATTAAGCTTTTTAAACTCTTTTACGTGCCGGTAAACATTAACCGTGTCAAAGATTAATAACAACACCATTAAGCTTTTTAAACTCTTTTACGTGCCGGTAAACATTTATAATCATTATCCGAGTGACTTTAACCAAACCAATACCCGGTTACAGTTTCATGGTGTAAACTTTATTAACAAGTTAACTAGTTTACTACCGGACGATTAAACGGACGGTTTTCTCAACAAGTAATCCGCCTAACACATTCGATAATCATCAAAGTCATCCGAACACAACTACAAATCTATCAACAACGAAACAAGGTTGCATTATGATCATCAAGATTCAAACATGAAAAACGCCAAATTTATACAAAACTTGATTTCACGCAAATGATTGTTTTAACTACTAACTACTACTAATGTTCTTGCCCGTAGGCGTACGATTAACTAAAATAACATCAATGTAGCAAACAAAATCAGATTTGGATCTAAGAAAGCTTAAAGGATCAAACCATAAGATTGCTAAAGAGATGGATTGGATGATGAAGGATGGAACGGATGGATTCCCGAGCTTGTTCCACGCCTATGCAGCACTTCGTTAGCCCTGAAAATCGCCAGAAATCGCCCCCCAAAGATCCAATAATCGATCAGTGGGTTCTGCTCTGTTTTTATAGAAAGTTTGATTTTTGGCACGGCCGTGCGCATAAAGTGCACGGCCGTGCACTCGATCAACTTGATTTGACGTGCAAGTGGGCAAGTGGGCAAGTGGCTGTTCCTAGAAATATCTAGATATTCCGCACGGCCGTGCACCTAAGGTGCACGGGCGTGCGGGTCTGGTTGTGGCCGATTGCTGATGGTGCACTGCCTGGTGCACTGGCTGTGCACCCGGGAACTTGAGTCGCACGGGCACCCGCACGGCAGTGCTGATCAGGGTGCCCGAGAACAACAGCTGCACGCCAGGTCGCACTGGCAGTGCAGCTCCTCTGTGTCCGGGTAAACTGAGTCCGCACGGGCGTGCACCTGGGGTGCACGGCCGTGCACTATTTCCAGACTTGGCTGATTTTGCAGAAACTTTCCGTCTTGTCCGTTTTTCGCCCGGTTTCTTCGATTTTGTTTGTGGGACGTCGTTTAAGACCTGAAATAAAATATGAAGCGGTTAAGTACCGAATTCGTGCAATTATGGTCGAAAACGCGTAATTTGGGAGTTTAATCGGGGATTTAAATATGTATATTTTAACGTATATCAAACCTCCCCACACTTGAACTTTGCTTGTCCTCAAGCAAACACTTAAACAGAAATAAACGAAACACTCGCCAAATGGCAACAAAGACAAAATATAGCCTGTACAGACGATAATAGACAAGCCAACAAAGATATATAAACAGGTGATAAGATAACTAAAAAGCAACGACTCACTTCCGATCTACAAGCACGCAAACCCGTACACGTCTCACAATGTTCACACACACTCGGTTTTATTTATGATACATACGTGTAATGTGTATGTGTAAATCGCTCCATTGCCAAGACAATGAATCGTGCAATATTATAAGCTTGTCAAAAGATCTAGTCTTCACCAACTAACGTGTGAAAAGGCACAAATCAAGAGGTCTTGTAAGGGTTGTAATGTTAGGCAAAGGTAAGGGTGTGGAATGGACATTTAAAGTGACAAATCGGCTAAAACCCGGCAGTTATGTCTAACTAATAGCAACAACTACAACTGTACAATAAGAATTCTACTATAGGCGAATTTTCTTTTGAAACGGGCTAAACACAAACTTTTAACTTTTAAAGCTCTAAAAACTGCTCGAATCACTGCTAATTCACCCTATTTTAGGGTGTTCTATTTTTCTGGATTTTTTTTTATATATATACATATCTATGATATATATATACTAAACAGAAACTGAAATATAATCGACAAACGGGTTCTAAATATATAAACCCGAAATGAACTATTTACAACGTAAAAACTAGTCAAACAATAACCTAAACCGAGCTTTAACACAAAAAGGTTTAAAAGAAAAAGGCTATTTGGTTTAGTAGTGAAATGGTGTGGTAAATAAGAAAAAACACGGGATTAGGTTCAACATGGTTAACTAGTGGATAATATATGGGTGCGGGAAACAGATAGAACGAAAAGAAAAGGCTAAATCAAAAGGGTATCCTAAATGCCTCAATCATGTTCGTACAATCTCACACGTATCTGGTCTAAACAAGTATACTAGTGACAAGTTCTAAACTGCACAAAACATCTGGCTCACTCGCAAGCATGTCAAAGAAATGTTATTTATTCTAAGGCTCGAACGCTCACGTAACCGGAAGGAAATGGGTGCAAGTGTACGAATATAACACGCTCGTATCTCATCTGTTTGTCGCGCCTCGAGTTATCTTTGTCAAAATTTAGTTAGGCTTGATGTTTATATGAGAATATATACATATATGTACTTTTAAAGGTTTTTTTTTTTTTTTTTTTTTTTTTTCAAACATATATATATATATATATACAAGAGGACAAACACGATTATAATCCCTCCCCACACTTGAACTTCACATTGTCCCCAATGTGACAATAGAAAGCGTTTATGAATTAGCTATCTATAGTGGGAAAAAGGAGAATAATACTCCCCTTTAGTCGATAACTCGAAAAGTACGGTGATCGCATTGAGCATCCATTCCGGTGCTCGCCGTTTCCTGCACTATCACCATTCTTGACAAAACCAAAAGATATCAAACACATCCGTACATCATCACAATTATTCAAACAAAGCAAATATACTGAAAATTAAAGTGCAGAAAAGTAAATAGTTCAAATGCAAAAACTAAAAAGTCATGGGTACGCAGACCCGAATACGAACTGCAAAAATGAATAAAAAGTACTAACACATGCATGCAATAGATTGCCGTGGCTACTGGTCGTCGTCGTGGTGCTGACCGGAGCTACCTGGCTGGTCGCCAGGAGCACCATAAGGGAATGAGGGAGGGTTACTGAAATAACCCGGATGCACCTGCTCTAACCCAGCGAAAAGGTACTCGAAACTGTGCCTCACATCCTGCTGTACACGATCCATAGTGGACCGCATGTACTGCTGGTCCTGCCTGATCTCCACCTGGCTTGCACCGATGTTGTGCATGTTCAGCTCCATCGCCTGGAACCGCTGGTAGAACTCAGGGTATGTCGGGATGTCTGGAGGCCACTGCTGGTCCTGGGGCTGGAAGTGCTGAGGAGAGTGGTGTGGAATGTCGTGTGGCTGGTCACCACCGCCTCCTGCATGCTGCTCCTGCATCTCCTCATCCTCGTCGGCCTGTGGTGGCACGGGGTCCCATATAATATCCTGACTAATAAGTCGTGGACCCCCGTCCGTGTCAGCTAGCAGGTTCTGAGACCTGAGTGATCTAAAGTCCAGCATAACCCCATTAGTTACCCATGTCAGCGTGGCCCTGACCTCGTCGGTCAGAACTCCCAGTGCCATCGCAATCTGGGTGACGTACTCCCCGCCATGGATCTCACTCCCGTCCTTGGTGCCCCCTGCAGTGAGAAAGAACTCGGCCATTCGTGCGGCCAAGTTCAGCGGGGCACCCTCGTAGAAATGATATAGATAGAGAAGATCGGGAGTGGGACAGTTCCCTGAACTGTCCTTTCGGCCACAGATCGTGTGGCTGAACACATGGTGCAAGAGGCGGAGTAGCGGGTCCTTAATCCGAGTGGCCTTGGCAGACCTCGGATTATAAGGTCCACCAGTGGCAATGGATGCCCAAAATGCGGCCCGCTCGTCATTATCCACGAAGCTGTGGATCCCGCAAAAATCCTCAGAGTCAGTCTCTAAATGCTCATATATCCCCAGCTTCCTTCCCAGTCTCGCAACCGACCAATGATACCATTTTTTACAAAGCCTAAACCGAATGTCTTTCGAATGGAAGTCCTTATACACCCCCTCCTTTGGTTTTTTGTAGGAGAAGGATGATAAGAACTCGATCGTGATCTCTCTGTAAACAGGCTGGTTTATACTAAGCAGTTTCGCCATCTGGGGCGAGACAAATCCATCATATCGTTCACGCTGGTTCAGCGCGGTGAGTAGGTCTAAGTTAAGCCGAATAGGAACACCGAATGAGTTCCTCCTACCCCAGAGCTTCATGAACTTGTCAATACATGGCGCCTCCTTTTTGTCACGGTTGTCAAAGCCGAGGAAATCATGAGCCATCTGCATGCAAAAATTAATATACAGCTGTTAGTACACAAAAAACGGAGGTCCCGGATGCCCCAAAATGGACCTGCGCGCATTCTGACCTGATCTGTTATTGATGCACGGCCGTGCACCTATGGTGCACGGGCGTGCAGGTTTGGTTTTTCAGGTCAGAAGCTGCACGCCGGGTTGCACTGGCAGTGCAGCCTATTTTTTTGGCCCGCACGGTCACACGCACGGCCGTGCAGCTGACCGTGCACAGTCCCAGGTTTATCGAAAAATTACTCAACAACACCCAAATCTCTCTAAGGTTGCAAATAAACTCATAATATCAGTGATTTGGGCCTGGATGTGCATGGTTTTAACATCAACAACAAAAAACTATACTACATTAAACTAAAACAAACCAAAATTAGTGGGTTTATTAAACTTTATGAAGAAAACCCACAAATCTTGCCCTAAAAATCAAAAGCAAGACAGATCTAAACTAAAAATACATAAAATAGGTGCAATATTATGAAGGGGTTCATACCTTAGTTGAATTGGAAGGAAAAGGGCGAAGATTCAAGGCTAAAGATGATGATTTTCGGCTTTTTTAGAGGTTTGGAATGGGTGTGCAGCCGCAAGTGCTAGGGTTAGGCAAGTTATGAAATTAAAAATGTATTTATAGTCGTGTTTTTGGGCTGGGCTTTTTGGCCCGCACGGTCGTGCGCCTCGGCCACACGGCCGTGCACCCTCTTGCACTACCCCTTGCACGCTTGTGCTGATCAGGCTTGCTGGTCAGCCAGGTCCGCACGGCCGTGCACATGTTTCGCACGGCCGTGCACAGTCTGCAGAGTTGCAGAATTTGCAGTTTGCAGCCACCCTGTTTAGTCCGAAAACATCATTTTAAACCAATTAAACCTGTTTGTCGACTGTTCTCGCTCCATTGCTCCTTCCCGCTTTGTTCAAAACCGGTACGAACCTGCACAATACTCGAAACAACGTTAAACTACGAAAATTAAAAATAAAGCAAGAAATATATACATTAGTTACTTATTTACCCTTTGGCGCGCCCATACACGCCGTGCTATATTTATTAACGAGTCGCTAGCTAGACTCACTTCCCCACACTTTATGAGGCGTGTGGGGCGTAGATATCGATTTCATCTACGGTTTGGTCAATCGGTCCTTCAACATAGACTTTTAGGCGATGACCGTTGACTTTGAAAGTCAAACCCACAGAATCTGTGATTGCGACAGCACCGTATGGATATATTTCCTTAACAGTGTACGGTCCTGTCCAGCGGGATTTCAACTTTCCAGGAAAGAGGCGCAGGCGAGAATTATAAAGCAAAACTAAATCGCCTACCTGAAAATCTTTCTGGCTTTTCAGGCGACTGTCGTGCAGTCTCTTTGTGCGCTCTTTATATAGTATCGAGCTCTCATAGGCCTGCTGCCTAAGCTCCTCCAGCTCATGAATCTGTAAGAAACGGGTCTCACCGCCGGTCTTAAGATCCAAATTTGCCGTTTTAAGAGCCCAGAATGCCCTATGCTCCAGCTCGACTGGGAGATGACACGCTTTGCCATAGACCAGCCGAAAGGGAGTCGTCCCAATAGGCGTCTTGTAGGCAGTTCGAAAGGCCCACAGCGCGTCATCAAGCTTGTCAGCCCAATCCTTGCGGTTTTGATTAACCGACCGCTCAAGGATCCGCTTCAATCCACGGTTCGTGACCTCCACCTGTCCACTTGTCTGTGGATGATACGGGGTGGATAACCTGTGCTGGACGCCATAACGTGCTAATGCGCGATCAAGCTGCGCATTGCAGAAATGCGTGCCACGGTCACTTATCAGTGCCTTTGGGGCACCAAACCGCGAGAACAAGCCTCTAACAAACCTCACTACTACTCGGGCATCATTTGTGGGTAAGGCTTGCGCCTCCACCCACTTTGACACATAGTCAACCGCCACAAGTATATATTTATTACCCCGTGAGGAGGGGAATGGTCCCATGAAGTCTATGCCCCAAATGTCAAAGACCTCACAAACTTGGATGGGATTTTGCGGCATTTGGTCGCGTGCCGATATGTTCGTCGCCCTCTGGCACGAATCACATGCAGCGACCAGTATCTGAGCGTCACGGAAAAGTGTGGGCCAATAAAACCCGGAGTCTAACACTTTTTTGGCAGTGTAATTCGCTCCGTGGTGACCTCCGGTAGGCCCCTCGTGACAGTCGCGCAAGATCTGCGCCGCCTCAATCCCGAACACGCAACGGCGAATCAGCTGATCCGCCCCGACCCGGAACAAAAATGGGTCATCCCAGAAGTAATGCTTTAGGTCCGCGAAGAACTTCCTCTTTTGCTGGTGCGACAATCCTTTGATGAGGATCCCGCACGCGAGGTAGTTCGTAAAATCCGCGAACCATGGTGATACATCTTCCACCGACTCGACGTTCATCAAGAACTCGTGGGGAAAGTTGTCATTAATTGTATCCCACGCGCAGTTCTCGGCATCATCATGCTCGAGTCTGGACAGATGATCAGCAGCAACATTCAGGGCACCCTTCTTGTCCTGAATCTCTATATCGAACTCCTGCAGCAACAGGATCCACCTAATCAGGCGCGGTTTCGCGTCCTGTTTGCTAAAAAGGTATCGGATCGCTGCATGGTCCGTATAGACAATGGTCTTCGACAGCACCAGATATGATCTAAACTTGTCGAATGCAAATACTACAGCAAGAAGCTCTTTTTCAGTCGTGGTGTAATGCTCCTGAGCATCATGTAGAGTCTTACTTGCGTAGTAGATCGGGTGGAAGTGCTTGTCCTTCCGCTGTCCCAAGACCGCCCCTATCGCGAAGTCACTCGCGTCGCACATAATCTCGAATGGCAGCCCCCAGTCGGGTGCTACCAATATAGGGGCCTCAACAAGCAACCGCTTCAGAAGGCCAAATGCCTTCACACACTCTGCACCAAACACAAATGGTGCATCCTTTTCCAACAAACGGGTCATCGGTCGGGCGATCTTTGAAAAGTCTTTGATAAATCGCCTGTAAAATCCCGCATGACCCAAAAAGCTGCGGATCGCTCTGACAGAGGAGGGTGGAGGGAGCCTAGAAATGATATCTACTTTAGCAGGATCAACCTCCAACCCACTTTGGGAGACCTTATGCCCCAGGACTATTCCTTCCTTCACCATGAAGTGGCATTTTTCCCAGTTTAGCACAAGACTGGTCTCCTCACACCTCTGAAGCATCCGCTCCAGGTTCCCCAGACATTGATCGAACGAACTCCCAAAAACGGAAAAATCATCCATGAACACCTCCATGGAGTCCTCGATCATGTCATGAAAAATGGCAACCATGCAACGCTGGAAGGTCGCCGGCGCATTGCACAGCCCAAATGGCATACGCCTGTAGGCGAATGTGCCAAAAGGGCATGTGAAGGTCGTCTTATCCTGGTCCACAGGATCGATAGGGATCTGAAAGTATCCAGAGAAACCATCAAGGAAACAGTAATACAACTTCCCCGACAGTCGTTCCAACATCTGATCGATGAATGGAAGCGGGAAGTGATCCTTGCGGGTGGCGTCATTGAGCTTGCGATAGTCAATGCAAACTCTCCACCCCGTGACGGTCCTCGTAGGAATTAACTCATTCCTATCATTTGTGACCACCGTCATGCCACCCTTCTTGGGCACGACGTGCACAGGACTAACCCAAACAGAATCCGAGATGGGATATATCAATCCAGCATCAAGCAGTTTAATCACCTCGGATTTAACAACATCTTGCATGTTCGGGTTCAGACGCCTCTGGTGCTGCGCACAAGGCTTGTAGACATCCTCCATCAAGATTTTATGAGTACAGAAAGAGGGATTAATCCCCTTGATGTCTACGATCTTCCAGGCAATTGCCCGTTTATGAAGTTTTAAAACCCTCAACAACTCGCTCTTTTCTTCCACAGTCAATGAAGACGATATGATCACCGGTAGACGCCCCTCCTCATCCAGAAATGCATACTCGAGATGCGGCGGGAGCTCCTTCAGCTCTAGAGACGGTGGATCCTCAACAGACGGCTTCGCCTTCTCCTCTTCCTCTCGCTCAATTTCCACAAAACGCTCCGGACTTTGGGAACCATCATCACCGATCTGATAGACCGGCTGCTCATCTATATGGCCCTCCTGCATAATGCCATCTAGGCTCCCACACAACAGATGTGTGTCCGAAACATCTCTCTCCCAAGCACCTCTGACATGAGAGCTGACACACCGGTCTACTATATCAAGATAGTATAGTGTATCGTCTTGGCTCTCAGGATGGCGCATCGACCTCTGAATGTCAAAAGTCACGTGCTCATCATTGACTCGGAGTGTGATCTGGCCCGCAGCCACGTCAACAATCGTCCTTGCCGTGTTAAGGAAAGGACGTCCGAGAATCAAAGGGACTTTAGAGTCCTCATCCATATCTAGGATAACAAAGTCCACAGGGAAAACGAATTTGTCAATCTTGACAAGCATATTTTCTACAAACCCCCGTGGATACTTGATCGAACGATCAGCGAGGCGAATACTCATCCTGGTGGGTGAAGGTTCACCCAGATCCAACTTCTCGAAAACCTTATAAGGCATAAGGTTTATGCTGGCCCCCAAGTCTGCGAGTGCATTACTGACAGTCATATCACCTATCAGACAAGGGATGGTAAAGCTACCAGGATCGCCCATTTTCATGGGCAGTCTATTCTGCAGAATTGCAGAGCAGTTCTCGTTCAATAGAACGCAGGACAGGTCCTCAAGTTTTTGCTTATTTGTGAGGATGTCCTTCAAGAATTTGGCATACTTAGGCATCTGTGCTAAGGCCTCAACAAACGGGATGTTTATATGTAGCTGCTTGAACAGCTCGAGAAATTTCCCGTATTGCGCCTCGTCTTTCTGCTTCCTAAGTCTACCAGGATATGGAACAGGAGGAGTGTAGTCAGTGACTGGCTTCGGTAGCTGTGCTGTACTTGCTGGGACTCGCCTAGCGTGCACCTCGTCCAAAGACTCAGTCTGGACCGTCTCAGTGATCGGTGGTGAGCCCGATGTGTCAGGTCCCGTGGTTTTACCACTCCTCGTCATTATGGCATTAACATGCCCTCTTGGGTTCGGCTCAGTGTTGCCTGGAAGACCACCTTGCTGTCTCTCAGACATCATTTTCGCCATCTGGCCAACCTGGTTCTCTATGGCCTGCATCGACGCCTTTTGGCCCCTCATTTCTCCCTCATAATTCGTGAAGCGCTCCTCATGCTGCTGGTAGCGCTGCTCAGCGATCTGATTGGAATTAGAGGTGTTGGTAAGGAGCTGAGACATCATCTCCTCCAGCTTAGACATACCATGAGGGGCGTGCTGCTGGGAGCTGCTCCCGGCGCCCTGGTTCTGGTATTGGTTCGGTCTCTGCTGGGACGATTGGCCACGAGCCTGGTATGGCTGTTGGGACTGGTAGGACTGTTGTGGTGCGGCGGCTCTCTGCTGGAATCCAAGAGGGTTCTGATTGGAAGTACCAGATCTCCACCCGAAGTTCGGGTGATTTCTCCAACCCGGATTATAAGTGTTGCTGTAAGGGTTATTCTGGGGTCTCGTTTGATTACCCATGTAATCCACTTCCTCGTGGCCTGTATACATCACCCCCTGAGCACACGAGCCAGGCTCGTGAGATACCCCGCACTCCACACACAAACAAACGGACTGCGCTACGTGTTGCTGAGAGTTATCGAATCTCGTAGCCAGAGCCGCTATCTGTGCTGAAATCGCCGTATAGTTATCCACGGCATGCACACCAGCCTTGGCAGATGAAGACCGAGATCTATCATTCTGCCGGGATTTAGATTTTAGGGACGCCTTCTCAATAATGCTCCACGCTTCCCTAGGAGACTTTGTTCCGATGTCTCCCCCTGCGTATACATCAAGGCGTTCCTGAGACGCATACCCGAGTCCCTGATAAAAAGTTTGCACCAAATGCCTTTTCGAAAGCTCATGGTGCGGGCAACTCAAGAGTAGGTCTTTAAACCTTTCCCAGGCTGTGTATAATGATTCATCGTCATCCTGACGAAATGTCATGATGCGATTCCTCAGTTTTTGTGTCTTTTCAGGAGGAAAATACTGCTGCATGAATTGTTGTGACAACTCTGCCCAAGTCGTGATCGACCCTGCGGGTTGTGACAGAAGCCAAGTCCGGGCTTTGTCCCGCAGTGAGAATGGGAAGAGTCGGAGACGGATAGCATCATCGGAGATGCCCGTCATCTTAAAGGTGGCTAAAACCTCTAAGAATGCAGCAATATGTCGGCCTGGATCCTCGTGCTCCAGTCCACCGAATTGCACCGAGTTTTGTATCATATTCACGATACTAGATTTGATCTCGAAATGGTCCGCCAAAATAGCCGGACGGACAATACTCGGCGCGAGTCCATCTCCTCCTGGACGACCACTATCATTCAGCGGAATGTCGTCATCCGCCATGATAATGTCGCTGTGGGCGTCCGACCCGTTGTCGTCGGCCAGATCGTGCCTCGCCTCCTCAATTGGGACCTCAACAATAGGAGCAGTAATAAGAATATCAGAAACAAGACGCAATTTATGAAGTCTAATCCGCTCGCTTCTCCTCAGGCGCCTTAGCTCCTCGTCAGAAAGATCACCAGAAGTCCCTGGGTTTGTGGACATCAACCTGCATGTAAGAATGATACAATTGCAACAGGCGAATATATGACAGACCCAAAAAGGCAATAAAAGACAGAAAAATAAATAAATGAAATAAAGAATCAATAAATTCATGCGAAAATAACTGAGCGCAAATATATACAAGTAAGTCAAATATAAACAAATAGAATTAATAAAATGAACAGAAATAAGCAGACTAAGCCTAAAACTATACAACGAATGAAATCAATAATCAGTCCAAATACGAACAAATAAATCTAATTAATCAAATAACGAACAAATCAAATTCATAGACAAACCAATTAAACCAATATTCAATAAATTAAATCTATCAACATCCTAATGAACGAAAAATCAAATCAAACAATCCTATAAGCAGATAAATGAACGAATCTATATGCAACCTATAAACCAATCTAAAATTAATCCAATATATCAACAGACAGTTAAATCTAATAAAAATTTAAATAATCATATATGCAAATAAATTAATGAAATAACGAATCAAAGAAGTATAAACAAGTATTCACAAGCATGTACACTGGTAAAAAGTTGACTCGGTTCGTTCCTAAAGCTCGTCGCGTCCCCGGCAGCGGCGCCAAAAACTTGACGTGTGCGTAACTATACATATTTTACAATGGATTTTAACACACGTTTTGCTTTAATATTTATAAAAATGGTTTAGACCTTAATATTAAAACACACACAATAGGGCAAGTGTACCCTGTCATATATGTAGTAACGTACAGATAAGAACCAGATATCGATCCATGGACGCGCGCGGAGCAATTGTACTAAAACTATGTCCCCGATTTACCAGTAGGAAAAGATAAGTGTGAGTTTTGTTTAAGACTAAATTAATTCTAAAACATGTAAATAACTTAACTACTACTCCAAATAGAAAATATAACTATATAAGCTGTAATACGCCAATCCTAGCATGTCATCTATATAAGAAATAAAAGCGTGATCAACATTCCCATTTTCCGACAGTTAGTGTCCCTTTCGGGCATCCTAACATGACAACCATATGGAAAGCTAACACGAATACACATGTTAACCACCTCAAGTCGTTCATTATCGCGCAGCTGATATGATCTCATGAGAATCTTTAAAGAAGGGTTAGTATCACCTTTCGGGAGTCCTCAACCGCACTAGCAAAGGAAAGCAATATCGAATACACAATACGACCACCGAGACTAGCATAAAGTAGAGCATTTCACAACCTATTCCATTTTACTAACTTTGAACACAAATCTACTAAGATCGCTATTTCTACCAAAATAACTAGCAAAGATCATTAACCGCGTCAAAGATTAGTAACAACACCATTAAGCTTTTTAAACTCTTTTACGTGCCGGTAAACATTAACCGTGTCAAAGATTAATAACAACACCATTAAGCTTTTTAAACTCTTTTACGTGCCGGTAAACATTTATAATCATTATCCGAGTGACTTTAACCAAACCAATACCCGGTTACAGTTTCATGGTGTAAACTTTATTAACAAGTTAACTAGTTTACTACCGGACGATTAAACGGACGGTTTTCTCAACAAGTAATCCGCCTAACACATTCGATAATCATCAAAGTCATCCGAACACAACTACAAATCTATCAACAACGAAACAAGGTTGCATTATGATCATCAAGATTCAAACATGAAAAACGCCAAATTTATACAAAACTTGATTTCACGCAAATGATTGTTTTAACTACTAACTACTACTAATGTTCTTGCCCGTAGGCGTACGATTAACTAAAATAACATCAATGTAGCAAACAAAATCAGATTTGGATCTAAGAAAGCTTAAAGGATCAAACCATAAGATTGCTAAAGAGATGGATTGGATGATGAAGGATGGAACGGATGGATTCCCGAGCTTGTTCCACGCCTATGCAGCACTTCGTTAGCCCTGAAAATCGCCAGAAATCGCCCCCCAAAGATCCAATAATCGATCAGTGGGTTCTGCTCTGTTTTTATAGAAAGTTTGATTTTTGGCACGGCCGTGCGCATAAAGTGCACGGCCGTGCACTCGATCAACTTGATTTGACGTGCAAGTGGGCAAGTGGGCAAGTGGCTGTTCCTGGAAATATCTAGATATTCCGCACGGCCGTGCACCTAAGGTGCACGGGCGTGCGGGTCTGGTTGTGGCCGATTGCTGATGGTGCACTGCCTGGTGCACTGGCTGTGCACCCGGGAACTTGAGTCGCACGGGCACCCGCACGGCAGTGCTGATCAGGGTGCCCGAGAACAACAGCTGCACGCCAGGTCGCACTGGCAGTGCAGCTCCTCTGTGTCCGGGTAAACTGAGTCCGCACGGGCGTGCACCTGGGGTGCACGGCCGTGCACTATTTCCAGACTTGGCTGATTTTGCAGAAACTTTCCGTCTTGTCCGTTTTTCGCCCGGTTTCTTCGATTTTGTTTGTGGGACGTCGTTTAAGACCTGAAATAAAATATGAAGCGGTTAAGTACCGAATTCGTGCAATTATGGTCGAAAACGCGTAATTTGGGAGTTTAATCGGGGATTTAAATATGTATATTTTAACGTATATCACTGACGCCCCTGCACACCATCCACAGCACGCCACGTGTGTGGAGGACGAAGAACCTCCCAACCTGCCAACCACAAGGTGACACGTGATCCAATCAGAAGAGGCCCTCCCCAACTTGGATCACTTTATCTAACCAAGGGTTAGGATCCAACTAAGTGGGCCTACCAACCAACCAACCGGCCCGGTCCCCAAGCCCGGCCCATTAAAGGATGGATGGGCTCCAGAATCCTCGGCCCATGCATCTCCTATAAAAGGAGAACTTGACCTCCTTTCTAGACACGTTGAATACCAGCCAAAAAGAACGAACACACTTGTATTTCCACTTGTATCGTTGTTCATACTATTCATTAACAGAGATCACCTTTCACAGTGGACGTAGATCTTACAAGATCGAACCACTTATATCTTTGTCTATTGTGTATGATTGCTTGCCATTCGTGTATACAACCATAGACCAACCATCGTTGTGAGCCAAGGATTATACCCTGCTGCGAACACGAGTCGATACCTCAAATACCACCCTATCCTACATCTACCCCACTTTTACTCGTTGTTTCTTCAACCACTTTGTTTAATTACAAAAAGGTAGATAAGAGAAAATGGGCGGTATTGGTTGTTGTACTGTTGTTAGCATGTATAATGATAAAGTTTACTTGAAACATAAAACAAAGGCAGGGGAAGAGATGTGTTTTTTTTTTTTTTTGAACAGCAGGGGAAGAGATGTGTAACTGATGAATTATTGAATTGGGTGTTATAGGTGGCTAAGGATATAAAGAGGGTTTTGGGTTGAGTTGCATCATTCATTTGTACAATTACTATTAAAGGTGGTACACAAGGGTATAAATGGAACAAAGAGGGTAAAACTTTGGAGATTACACTTGAGGCTTTTGGGATGTCATCTTAAAATGATGGTGAAATGCCCAACTTAGCCATATCTCCTCCTTAATAAGGTAACATAGAACATAGACTAGTGGGTTGGCCCGCGCGATGCGGCGGGTACACAACCTCTAATATAACACTACTATACGCAATCTAAAAGACATGTTATAAGATGCTAGTCGCACTCTAAAACATTTAAGAAGTCGTTAATGTTCTCTAAATATTTTTGTTTAATAAGAATAGAGGACCAAATCCCGGCTTAGTTTGATACCTTTAGATAAAATGACTTCTTTCAAGCTCCAAAGAAGACAATTTCCATTATTAATATAATTTGTAATAACTTTTAATAAAAGTTATGGACATTCGTTATCTAGAGTTGGTTTATTTCTAAAAGATTATGTTATCACACATAGTAAATTGTATGTGCCATTGTCAAGAGATACAAGCACATATAAAATTAAACTACTAATATTAGATAGAGATGGTAGTGTGACAAATAAAACAACAAATGTTATATAAAATGAAATATTTAGAGAGTTATAAATTTTTTTTTAATTCAAATTTTTTATTAACACATAACCGTAAAAAAATACATCAAGATAGTGGGCAGGCGGACAACAAGCTGCGCCGCCACCCTTTTCTGAACTTCAAAAAATTACATCAAATACTGTTATATTTTAGTTTATACTCATTATTTCCAATTACAGTTTTATTAATACAATGTTCTATTAGTTCTATTAAAACATCTATTTGCAAAAGATATTAGTTCAACCATTACACGAGTACTGAACTTAGTTTAATAATATGACATTTTAAAATTATAAATATTTGAAGATGTAAAATAAGCTAGTAAAGTATATAATTTATGTATACGTTATGGCAACTAAGTTATGAATATTATAAACTTCACCTAATATGTATTTGTGACTTATCAATGTCCGTTCATAAGGCTATGTAGTGTGGACTCACACCCATACACACATTAGCTTTTAAAGCCCCCAAACACTGGTGTTAATCAAATTTCGTCATTTATTCGCGAGTACCACCTTTGAGTTGGCTAATCACATTTTTTTTAATAAACAAGTAATATATAACAAACAAAAAACATTACAAATTACATCAAGATAGCGGGAATGCGGGCAACAAGCTGTGTCACCACCTCTTTATGAATGTCAAACCCTAATCGACTAAAAACGTAACCTTGCCCACCCGGAGCCGAGACACTACTATGAATAACTCGCTGGACCCTGGTTAGGAAATGAGTAGCCTTCGGTGCCAATGAGCCAAATGTATCAAAAGCTAGGGGTACGAAAACATGTTGGTTCTCCTCGCATGCTTTAGCATGCTTGTCTACCTTCTTCGTCTCTGTTTTTCGCACCGCTTGCTCTGCTACAAACCCACTATCCCTCAACCCAACGAGAGGAGATACACATGTCAGGTCACACACAACCATGCTTCCCATCGGCCCACCCAAAGACAAGCTGCTGGACGCAAGGTAGATCTCCCTTTTGTGGGATCCGAGAAGAAGTTCACAGGGTCATCCTTCTTGGTTGAGATCCCAGCACGTCTTAAGATGTCCCACAGAATGTCTCGAACCCAATCATGCCGATATTTGCGGGTAACTCTTTGTAGTGAACCGCATGTTCCCCGTATTAATCCAGGCAGGCCTTATGGCAGATCAGACATATTTCATCCTCCTGGTACATGGAGATCATCAAACGATATTTAAGAATGGACATGTATTCAATAGCAAACATGCTCTGGCCCAGACCTTCGATTGGGATAACAGTTAGCAAATCTTGGGCGTGGGGGCCTTGCAAACATTCAATAACTGCCCTCTGGCGGGGGACAGACCAAAAACTTCACCCAGGCTCTGAGCGATTTTGCCAAACAGAGCATTCGCCAAAGTTTTATGAGGCTTGGGGGGGGGTGTCCTTTTGGGGTGTAAATGACACGTAGCGGCTCGAGAGCTACCCGGGATCGGCTCGGTAAAAATCCCAAACGAGCCGAGCCTTAACGAGCCTGAGCCTGAGCCTAAAATATGGCTCGTTTAGTTATCGAGCCCGAGCTCGAGCTCTAGACACAAAGCTCGATTGGGCTCGCGAGCCTAAACGAGCCCAAACATAATTATAAGTTATTTATATATCTCTTATAATTTATAGCCCACATCTCCAAAGCCCAAGTCCTTATTTTATAGGCCCATTTAATAACACTCGCGACCCGAGATTTTTGCGATCTCGAGCCGAGCTCGAGCTTTTGATTTTGATAGCGAGCCGAGCTTAAGCTCAAGATTGTAGGCTCGAACTGAGCCGAGCTCGAGCTCGAGCTTCATAAAACCATAACGAGCCGAGCTCGAGCCCAATCAGGCTCGGGCTCGGTTTGGCTCGTTTACACCCCTAGTCCTTATTAGAAAAACCGTCAATATCAAAACCTGGGAGCTAGTCATTTAGCCTTTCAAGGGCCTGCTTGTAGTCCACGTCCATGCCGACAACCTCGCTATTTCGTAGGATGTGGTCTTGAAGGTTCCAAGACTGAGCTCGTGACGTCACAAACGCATACATCCCAACATCCTTCGCGGAGAGGAGCCCTAATCCTCCCAAACATTTTTTTTCTGTTTTTTTCTTTGTTTTTAATCTTTAGTTAAACCACCCCATAATAGTTAACGGACGAAATAGTTAAAAACCCCCGCTGCTTACGTGGTGCTGACGCTTTAACTAACACGGTGGTTTTAAATCGTATCGTATTGCCTAAGAATGGAAACATCAAACAATTTGGGAAGATTATTTTCATTACATGGTATGATACCTCTAGAGTAGTAACTTTTTGATGGAAAAATAAATCGGTATGAAGGTTAAACGAACAAAAAAAAAAAAAAAAGTAACCAAAAAGATAAATTAAATTACATGAAGCTTTTATACCTAAAAGTTCAACATACTACTCCTATACACAGTCACATGTTATAAATCAGCCCCACTTTTATGATGATAATAAATTGAATCGTCGGCCGGGTCGGGTCAAGTTAGGCGACACCTAGGCCACCAGTAGCCACCCAATAATACTAAACTCATTAAATAGAATAATAATTAATTAAAATTAATTAATGTTGGAATATGAAAATTCTGACCAATCAACACATCATATTAAGAAAGCAAAGTTTTTATCTTTCCCTTTCCTTTCCCGTGTCTGTGCCTCCTCACATATTCTCACCTTCTACACTAAACTTTTATATTTTATACTTTTGACACCTTCTACAAATACTTGATTATAAAACACACCAAGTATGGTATCAATGTTTCTTTTAACTCATTTGAATTTCACATGTCCAACATAAGCTATATTTTATTTGTACTTACTCCATTAGCATAGGCGCATAGCAAGCTATTGGTAGGATATCGTGAGTTCATCAGCAAAAGATCAAATTTCTTTACAAAATATAAAAACACTATCATGAAACAAGAATCATAAGGCAAACGAAAAATAACCTATTTCAAATTTTAGTATCAAAACTGGAGAATGCTTAGTGGTTAACACAACCATAAGATCCGCACTAAACATCATGAACTGTTTTCAGTTAATAATTTCTTAATAGATTATAGTGTGTCGAATCTAGACCAAAAGTTTATGGGCAACGTTCAAATGTCAAAAATATTTTGAGGGGTAACGATAACAGAATCAAGGGGCAGCGTAATACGAAAAACGACAAAAATACAAAAATTTTCCACTACACCGAAAACGTTGAGGGGTAGCGGGCGCTACCGCTGCCCTAATGGTAAGTCCACCCATGGATTATACCTCCTTTTTAAGTTCTTTTTATACAAGAAATATGTTTTCAAGTGTTAAGCTCAAAACCTTTAATCATACAACATTTTCTGTGACATGCATAAATTTTGTTAGGAATAAAGGTTCAATTGTATAAAGAACAAAACTTGAGTGACAATATTTATTAGGTTGTCAATTTATGACCATGAAATCATGAATATTGTTCTCTCTCTCTCTGTAACGCTCTTTCTTTCTCTCTCATACAAGACTCATTCCGTGTTCTTATTGCTCCATTAATAAATTCCAAAACCGAAAAATAAAAACAAATAATAATATCAACAATTAACAATAATAATAATAATAATAAAAAAAAATATAAAATGAGACCTTTGCCCCTTCCCCCAACATAAAGCTGAACCAAAATGTTACCCTTATCATCCATCGTCTTCTTGTTCTTCTTCTCCCACCTGTAAAAATAATAAAATCTCCATCAAATGTTAACCAATATTACATAAAGCTTCAATCTTTAACCATTTCATACCTTCTTTGACCTACCCTTTTCTTATTATTCCCTCACCCCTTTCCTTCAATGCCCTGGTTTGGGTTTTATAAATAGCATCTAAAATTCCAAGATTCCCTAAACCCTTTAAAGATCTCTCCTTTTTTTTAATTTTTTTTACAAAAGATTAAATATTTATAAAACCCCACCTCCCCACATGTTTGTTTTGCTGGTTGTCTGATTTGGATTGGATCACAAGGCTGTTGTAGTTTAATATTTTCCTTATTATTTTTGTGGGCCTTTTTTTCTCATCAATCTTGGTCTTTAGACACTCAACATAATATTATAAGGTTAGTTTTCTGCATTTTTTTAACCCCTTTTTATGATTTTTATTTTAGTATTATTTTTGTTTAATTTAGTTCATTTTATTGACTAATGTTAAAGATGATGATTAGGGTTGTGCATTATTTATTCATGAATTTGAATTGGTATTTATGAGATTTGGGATTTAATTTGTGGTAATATTAAGTTTCTGATGATTAGGGTTTTGTTGTGTGTTAAATTTTAGGTTAGTGATGGCTGCAATTGATGTTACAAAGTATTCAAACAGTCCAACACATAAAGCTGTAGTGACAAAAGATTACAGTGGTTTGAGAAAGATTATCGCGGGTCTGCCGCGTCTTTGTGACCCATCTGAGATTCATAATGAGTCTGTTTCGCTAGCGGAGGAAGCAAAAGCGGAGGCGATTTCTGCGGTGATTGACCGTCGTGATGTCCCCAATCGTGACACGCCGCTTCACCTGGCGGTGAAGCTTGGTGATGTTACTGCTACGGAAATGCTTATGCTTGCTGGTGCGGATTGGAGCTTGCAGAATGAGCAGGGGTGGAGTGCTTTACAAGAAGCGATTTGTAACCGTGAAGAAACGATTGCGAAGATTATTGTTAGACATTATCAGCCGATTGCCTGGGGTAAATGGTGTAGGAGATTGCCGAGATTGGTAGGAACGATGAGACGAATGCGTGATTTTTATATGGAGATTACTTTTCAGTTTGAAAGCTCTGTTATTCCGTTTATTTCCCGGATTGCACCTTCGGATACTTACAAGATTTGGAAACGTGGTGCGAATTTGAGGGCAGATATGACATTAGCCGGTTTTGATGGGTTCAGAATCCAACGGGCCGATCAAACAGTTTTGTTTCTTGGTGATGGTTCTGAAGATGGTAAAGTTCCAAGCGGGTCCCTGTGTATGATCTCGCACAAAAACAAAGAAGTGATGAACGCTTTAGATGGTGCTGGTGCACCGGCTTCTGACGAGGAGGTGCAGCAGGAAGTCCAAGCCATGTCACAGACTAATATTTTCAGGCCTGGGATTGACGTCACACAAGCTGTTCTTTTGCCGCAAATGACATGGAGACGACAAGAGAAAACCGAAACTGTGGGTGGGTGGAAATGTAAAGTGTATGATATGCATAATGTGGTTGTGAGTATAAAGTCCAGGCGGGTCCCAGGTGCCATGTCAGATGACGAGTTTTTTTCATCTTGTAACGAAAACGAAACAGAAAGTGAAGAGCTTAATGATATATTGACAGACGAAGAACGGAAACAGCTTGAAGCTGCACTAAAGTTAGAATCTTCAGATCTTGGTCATGAAAATAGCGATGGAAATAATGGGATAATCGGGCATCGACATAGTTGTTATGAACAAAGAGATATCCCTATTGAGGAATTACCTAGTTACAAAAACGGCGAAATTAAGCATGAAAAAGACAAAAAGGGCTGGTTTGATGGATGGAGAAAACGTGATAATAATAATAATAACAAACATGAAAGGGGTCGAAAGAGTGCACCGGTCCCACCTCGTGGTTCGTTATGTTTAGATGAGAAGGTTAGTGATCTACTCGGGGATTCCCCATCCACAAGCGAAAGTCAAAGTCATATCCTTCCGGGAAGGCGTTCAATGGAGATTACGCCAAAAGAAAATGAAAACAGGAAAGTGAAGGATTTGAAACCGTCTTCATCTACAAATTTGAGTGCCAATAAACGAAAAGATGGGGCCCGTGAAAATGAGTATAAGAAAGGGTTGAGGCCTGTTCTTTGGCTTGCTCCGAATTTTCCATTGAGGACTGAAGAACTCTTGCCTTTGCTTGATATTTTAGCGAACAAAGTTAAGGCAGTGCGAAGGTTAAGAGATCTGCTTACTACAAAACTTCCAATGGGCACATTTCCCGTTAAGGTACTTCTTTAATTCTTATACCACTATTATGTTACATAAGTTTGAAAAACTCTTTGTAACTTAACATTGTTATTGTGTATAATGTGACTTGTAATTGTAATACTTGAAACATGATTTATTTGGAACGATGGTTCTACGTCTTTATCTGTTTAAAGATTCACATACATTAATATCAGTTTATTTGAAATTGAATTCATCTGAAGGACTCCTTTGAGTATTTACTATTTCTGTTAGAAATGATATGTTTATTGCATTGGAGATTGGTTTAGACTTTAGAAAGGCGTGGGGGCTCAGGAAACGCATCTGGGGCTAAGGCGGCGCCTGATGTACTTCCGGGCCCAAATTGGTCAAAGTTAGGGTATGTAGAATAAATAAAAACAACCAAAGGGATGAAGAAAATAAGAAATTATGGAAGGTTTACTTGATAAAAAGTTAATATGAAACAAATTAGAGATATTCAGTGTTGTAAAAATCGGCCTAGGCGGCTAGGCGGTGACTAATATAGGAATAAGCCCCTAGGCGGAGGTCTAGGCGTTTTGGCCATTAGTCGGCCATTAGGCGGGCCTAGGCGGTGGTTTTTTTTTTAATTTTTTTATTATTTTTTTAAATTTCTAAGTATTTCTAAGTATTTCTTAGTATGAAGTATTATGTGTGTATATATCTTAACATATTTTCAAAAAACACCTAAATTTGTGTGTGTGTGTGTGTATATATATATAAAATACGTATAAAAATATCAAAACGCCTAATTCCGCCTAGTCCCGACTAGTCCCTAGGCTGGACCTCACCGCCCGCCTAGCGCCTTCTGCAACATTGGAGATATTCAACATCTAGTTGTAAATAAAGCTTATTATTTGCTTGTACATAGAGCAACGCCTCGCGTACGCGATGCTCGC
Organism: Ambrosia trifida; assembly: GCA_028751855.1. Classification (NCBI taxonomy): domain Eukaryota; kingdom Viridiplantae; phylum Streptophyta; class Magnoliopsida; order Asterales; family Asteraceae; genus Ambrosia; species Ambrosia trifida. Next base: position 64,253,332 of record CM054124.1, on the reverse strand, counting down.
GCCTCGGCTTTTGGGACTTAAATGCCTTGGGGTGCCTTGCGCTTTTCTAAACCAAACATTGGAGATTAAGGAGCTGGGAAAAGAGAACCTGATGTCAATACATCTTTTTATACATTTTACTTTTTAGAAGGAAAAAAGGAAAAAAAACACCGTTTACTTGTAAAGCATCGTTTGCCTATTACTTTATTGATTAATTTTTGGGTGATAACTTGGTTTCAGGTTGCCATTCCAGTGATCCCTACCATACGGGTGTTGGTTACTTTCACAAAGTTTGAAGAGCTACAACCGTTGGATGAATTCTCAACCCCTCCTTCAAGTCCAACAAGCGGTGATCAAGATAACAACCCATCAATGACAAATCAGTCTGCACCATCTTCATCTTGGTTCCAGTGGATCAAGACTCCGTATCACCGTGCCAACTCATCATCCAACGCTTCAAGCAGCAGGATAGAAACTATTCCAGACCCTTTTGCAATTCCTGCTGACTACACATGGATCAGTGCCGAAGCAAAGAAGAAGAAGATGCAGGAGAAGAACAAATCAAAGAAAGGAAGAAGTCAAAGTCAGAACCAGTAGACAAAGAATGAAACGGAAGGCGCTTGACAGGTATACCAAGTCGTTAAGATTATTTTTATTCAAATCATCACTAATCTGCTCTAGTTTAAGAACGAAATGTGGAGCCACTTTGCTCTCGAGTAAGTTGTTAGGGTCGAGACTCCAGTAAATCATTGTGGGGGGTATAAAAAGTTGAATTGTTTCGTAACCATTGTTGAGTTTGATTGTTTTGACTTTGTGGTCAATGCTTATGCTTAAACTGTTTTTAGGCCATTTATTGATTTTTTTTCTTCACATGTTATTTATTGCACAAGAAGTCAATGCAGTGTATGCAGTTGGAGCTTTAAAATCTCTTCTTTGACTTACCAAAGGTCAAAAACATAAGCGAAACCACTGTGGATTTGATTGTTTGACTTTGTGGTCAATGCTTATGCTTCCACAACTTTAAGCGAATTCTTTCTCGACGTTTTGCTAGTTGGTCAAGAACACATATTGTCAATGGAGCATACACAATTGGAGATTAGAAATCTGGTTTGACTTGAAAAAAAGTCAATGAACACTCTAGTTAAAGTATCACACATACACATGAATTGCGTACGCCCCCTAGCTCCCCATCATCCGACACACTATCAATTAAACAAAGATCAAAACTTTAATTTGAATCTTGATGAAATCCATAATCAGAAAACCGAAACATCAAAAAATTGTTGTTTTAGCGTTTACCTGGGCTCGAATTCCTGAACATGAGCAATACTTTTGCCATGCGCATCAGACCATGTAACTTTTCTTATTCCTGAACTAATCTGATTACCATCTTCCTGTACTAAAGCTTTTTTGAAATTACTCTTGATTGGTATTCCTCTGTGATCACTTCCATACATCTTAATCCTGCTCTCACTGCCAACACCATTGATCTTCCGTCGATGGACTTGTTCATCTTCCATGAAGCTCACATGTTGAGGATGTTTTTTGTTATTCGATCTGCTGCTGCTTTTCTCTTCTGGAGCTCCTTTGTTAGAGCTTGATGGTGCATAACAGAAGCACAGTCTAGAGATGTGCATCGGTTATGTGCCAACGCAGCCAGCGTACACACAAACTAACCTTAGAGCACAACCGTTTTTTCGTCCCACCCTTGAAGAAGTTTTAGGTATTTGGAGAATGAACATGTGTTTTAGTGTTTGAATGATCAGTCAGTCCATATTTGGAATGGTATAAGATCTTTGGTAGGGAACATTGCAATCATATTTCTCCCACTAAGGTGAGCTTTTTTTTAAAACATAAGTGGTGAGAGGAGACATAAATATAGCTTGGTTGCTTTATTAAATCTCATCATTACTATGATATAAAGTAGATTAACATGTAATATTATTTGTTTGACATGATATTAATGTCAAAGCATGCTGAGATGAAACTTGTGTACAGTCCAAATCCAAACTACGTTTTATCTGATCCCATTGGTTAAAAGTTTTTTTTTCGAACGTATATAACCTAGACCACAAATCGAGTAACAATTTTAATAAGGCATCCGTTTATTTGGTAAAGATACAATCTAAAGAAAAATGATGCCTGTAAACAGGGCCCTGAAAATCAAAATCTTTGAAAATTCATGTACCCTATTCGAACTGTTAAAAAATAGGCCTCTTAGGCCTAAGTTTAAGTGTTAAATAAGTTATATAAAAAATATATACATATATACAGTAATTTTTTTAAAAAGATTATGCCCTCAAGATTTATGGACTATGTCCGTTTGGCCTCCTCTGACCTCCCCAAAGACGCATGTAAATTCATGAACTTTTTTTTAACTAGACAATACCTATATAGATGTGATTAATTAAATAAATATAAATAAATATATAGTTATGATAATGATAATGTAAGAATAAAAAGCAAGATGCGCATGTGGTAGTAAATGTGAAGTACACATGCTTCAATTATGATTTATGATAGCAGCAAAATCACATCAACATTTCACAAACACATAAGATGCCTTTCTAAATATAAATTTTATTAATATATTTTACACTCCTAAATCTAATACAACACTTGATTTATAAGTAATCTTAGAGGGTGTTTGGGATTGCGTTTTGAATTTGATTTTTAGATTATCGTGTTTTGAAAACGTAGATAATCAGTTTTTAGTGTTTGGATTGCGTTTTAAAAACGCAGATAATCAGTTTTTAGTGTTTGGATTGCATTTTAAAAACGCAGATAATCAGTTTTTTAAGCTACCAAAACGCAATAATCTATAAGCAGCTCCACCTCTGCTTTTCCAAAACGCATAATCTGTTTTGAATAATCAATCCCAAACACCCCCTTAAACACGATAAGTTTCGTATAATACACTTATACATAGTACTTTATAGGCATGAAAGTTCAAAAGATCTCGACGGGTTACAGATGTTCCCCTGCTTCTATGCTGCATCCGCCCCGGCCCCTGGTTTAGAACATGGGTATAGTAAAGGTGTGATAAAATGCTTAAGAGAAGAATTACACTTGATGTTCTGATCCATAAACATAATACACTTTAAGAAGGTTATAAGATCTACTTGTACAAAAATAGGCCTAGATTTTAGCAGTGTCATCTGGTGGACTGATAGTAATCCAAAGCAAAGACACAGTAATGGACAGAATCCCTGTCCATACATAAATAATAGTTGTAACCTTCCCTTTTCTACCCATCAATCCTTTCATGAATGGATACATATGAGCCAACACCCAAAAGCTAAAAAATGCTCCACCAACAAGCTTATTCCATTGTGGAATCACACTAAACAGAGTCCTTGCAGTTCCCATGATCAGTGCTATAATATTTGTGATGCATATAGTGAGCGGCATTACGAAAAGACTCGACCATTTGATGACGTACAGATCAGCGTACACGTCCTCTTCGTCGTCAGCGGCTGACTTGGACGTCAAGGTGAACGATATTTCGATCCCAGCTATCACTTTCAACAGCCCTTGGATCACGGCTGCAAGATGCGCACTCGACCCACCAATGGCCCAAAACTGCTCGTTTCTCCACCATTCCTCAAGCGCTATGCCTGACCACTTAACCTCAAGGAGCGATATCAGACAAAGTGTGACGGTCATAAGCAGTAAATACGTTAGGAACGTTGCGTCGATATTTGGCACGATAAATTGTCCTGAGAACATGCATAGTGCCGGGAGGAATAAATAGGCGACGAGGAATATAGACGTGAATGGGTATATACCAACGTTTAAGTACGCTATGCGTTGTAGGAACTTGAGACGCGAGCTTGCTAAAAATGCATTGTTTTTAGAGAAAAAGATTTCGACTGAACCGGTGGCCCACCGCAGCACTTGGTGTAACCGGTCAGTCAAATTGATGGGCGCGGTTCCACGAAATGCATCTCGTTTTGTTATGCAGTAGATTGATCTCCAGCCTCGGTTGTGCATTCTGTAACCGGTCACCACATCTTCTGTCACTGATCCATAGATCCACCCTATCCTTTCTCCCCATTCAGTATTTTCTTCATACCTGTTAGCAAAATAAGCGCAGAATAAGCTGTCGATTTTTTTTTCTATTTTAGGTATCCAACTTTTTTCAGACATGAAATTTGACTATTACGCGATAAAACAGTTACCAACAAGAAATAACACCAATAGCCTCGGCGACAGTGGGTGCATCCAGTGGAGGGCGTGGGGCAAGGAGTGCCCCTGCAGGGCGGCCATTCTGGACAGACACGTGGTCAGCAAGTGGCCGCCCTTGATACTCCGCAACTTCTATAGAGTCAACAAACATTGTTGAACTCCCAAATTTTTTCGGGAGGTTTAAATCCGGATGTTCTTCGTTTGGGGGCACAGTTTCATGGCCATCGTCTTGATTACGCACCGCCTCCAATGAGACACTTGGCGACAGTGTGGCAGCAGGTTTCCTTATCTGCCCCACAATCCCACTGTACTCAGTGGCTCGTGGTGGACTAAAACCATAGAGCGCATAACGTCTGAACATGGTCCCGGTTCCTACATACACCGGACCTTGTAGACCATCTAACGCTCTCATATTCCCTGTTTAACGAAAAACGACATACTTTATATATTTGTATGCCACATTTTAGATAAAAATAAGGAAAAAAAACATACCATCAAAAAAGACAGTGTTGTGGTTAGCGTATCTATCAGACGGATCAATGCCTTCGAATCTTTGAGGAAACTGTATGTAACAAATACGATCACCACCACGATCCATCATGAAGCACATACCTTCCCTTATAGCCATGGAGTTATATATATAATGATCACAATCCAAGTTAAGAATAAAAGGTCCATTCGAAAGTATAGCCGACGCTCTAACCAATGAGTTCATGGCTCCAGCCTTCTTCTCATGGTCATAACCGGGACGTTTCTCACGTGATACATACACAAACATAGGAAGTCTAATATCCACATCTGTGAAATCTAGCTTTCCTTCGTCTTCTGCGCCCATTACAGGTTCGTTTTCTGGTACCTTGCTCATTAACTGTATTGATACTATTTAAACATTATGACCATCCATTTTGACCTGTTCTACTGATATGCACATGAAAGGGGTTTACCTGTATGATCCCTGCATGATCACCCTTTTTGTGATCAGCTGCAGGGTTCAACCATGTACCGGGCCAATGTGTACCATCTGCCATCCAAGTTGCCTTTGAACTCTGAACGGTCTCAGCCGAAGCTGCACTATTTTGTCTAGATATGTTTTTTTCCTTCGCGTCTTCCCTGCGATCATACTTTTCGCTACGTTTCCTTATGGCTTCTGGAAGAGCATTGATCCTGACCTTGAACTCATCGTACTCTCTCTTGATCCAACGGTGGTCCTTCACGAAATCAGGCCGTTTCTTGTTCTTGGTTGGGTCTGTTTTCTGTGTGAAGTAACTGTCCGGGTTTCTTGGCTCAATGTTGTGTTTTCGGCAAAAGGGTACCCAAAGCTGCATTTTCGGTATTGGTTAAACAGTCTTGTTAGTTAATATTGTTAGACAGGGGTTGGCTAAACGTACCCATCCTTAACTTTTTACGTCAAATCAATAGGATCTTTTCTTTTAGTGTGAAAAGAGGGCGGATATAGAAATGTTTTTCAGTAGTAACGTTTTTTGTTTTTTTTTTCATTTTAGTAGCAACGTTTTCCAAATTTCGTAAAAAAAAACAAATTTTCCACTACACGCGCGAAGTTGAGCTGCAACGGACGCGACACCTGCTTCTTCATTAGGTCTGCCCCTGATTAGTGATTTGACAACTTAAAAACGTGTGGTGTACATTTAGCACAACCAGTAGTTATGTTTTATCTAGAAAACACGTCAACTGAGTTGAACGGGTCAAAAAGCTCCAAAGTGTATTTTAATACGTAAAACCAACTAATTAAATATTTTACATAATGTCTTTTCTAAACTTAAAAAAAAGGTGACAAAAAGTGTTTCGGGTCAAGCACCCATGTTAAGATGGGCAAGTTGGATAATGGGTCAAAGCATTTGACCCGTTATCTGTACAGTTATCTGATTGTATTTCACATACATTACCAAAACTGACTGCCTCGGCCATAGCCTCGAACGTCAAAATGGCACCACCATCATCCGAGATGTAGATGGCAACCTTTTCAATAGGATATTCAACCGCGAGAATAGACAAAATGGTGTTGGCAGTAACCAAAGGTGGCTCCTTATCCGGGTCAGCTGTGGAGATGAATATATCTACTCCAGGGAGGTCAGACCGACCCGTTGGGTTCTCAGGAGACGTGCTCTCGAACTTATCCTTGAGAGCAGCCAAATCTGTTGCTCGGTTGATTGGGTTTAGCTTTGGTAACTGATCTAGCAACCATGAGATGGCGAACCAAATCTCGCATGAGACTGAAATTCCCCATAGCCACATTGCATCCAAATTCGGGTTTTGTAATCTCCATGATATGAAGAAGAATTGTGTTACAAATCTAATTGCCACCAGTACCCTGTTCATCCATGTTCATAAGTCACAATGTGTGCATGCATGGAGATAGCATAAGTAAAAACAATATTATATTTACATATATATTTTGACGTTCTAAAAAAAGTAATTAACATATGCATTTAATACCTAAACTATCCTAAATATTTCATAACGATATGTCATCTAAGTATCTAACCAACAATACAGGCTATTGGTCTAGTGACATCAGGTGTTTATCTTTACTGAAATGATGCGAGTTCAAGTTTCACAAAATGAGCATTAAAAATTAGGAGTAGATATTAGGGGATGTGTGTTTAACGTTAAAAAAAATATAACTAACAATAAGCAAGATGCTCTTCGATCTTTAAAGACTAGTTAACCGCTTAAGTTTATATATTGTTTCATTACGGTAAAATTTTCTATACATGTTAAAATAAAGTGACTTAGGGGCTGTTTGGTTGATTAAGTGTTGAATTATTAAGTTGGACCTCTTAATGGTTAGTTTTCTTGTCCTACATTGGTAGGAGAGCCTCATTAAGGTTCAGCAACATCCCAAGTCTTAATGGTTCGGTCTTAACCATTCCATTTAGAAGCTGAAACAAACACGCCGAATGCTGAATAATTCAGCACTGAATAGTTCAGAGCCTTATTAAGAGGCTTAACAATCAGTCTCTTAGTGTTATTTTAGTGATAATAATTTTTTTGAGTTAATGGGAGGTAATTATGAAAAAAATTGATTAAATAATAATAAAGTTTCATAATTGTTTCATGTAACACATTCAATTTAAACAACATACAAATTTTTTTTTCAAAACAACAATAATATTAAAACTTAGTGCTTTTTTAATTTACTGGAACAATACTTACATTTGGTTAGTATTTCATATTTTTGGCTTATCCTATCGTTTACTAAAAAAACACAATTATTATTGAACCAATATACTTTGTATAATCGAAATTTACATAATCAAGATCAAGATGGTTAAAGTTATATAAATTTAAAACCGAAGCCCATATATATGGACCCGGAGAAAGGTAAAGAGAGTGCACCTAACCTATATGGGCTAAGCACACTGGCTGGAACCATAGTCTTCCGGGTCAGAGGCTTCCACGGTTTATCCATAAATTTAGCCCGTTGGTTATTATCCTCATCTTGCCAACATGCATTTCCAATACCATACTTCCCTTTGCTTTCAAACAACCAACGTTGCTGATCAAACAACATTGATTTACTGTTTAATGCCAACAATGACAACTGCCCACCCGACTCATCATCGTTCAAAGTCCGACGGCTAACCTTTTTCGCCCCTTTTGACGAGCCATCACCGGATACCGGTAACGGAGCCGCCATTATCAACGCGATTGCGAGTTAATAAGCATTGTTTTTTTGGTGGGTTGATTGTATCCTATGGAGATGTTAAAAGTGTTGTGACAATATTGATGTACTTAGAAAAACATGACCAAAGAAAAGAAAAAAAAAGAGACATTATTTGGTGGTCTAAAGTTATTTGTTTACAGCCATTTAGTGTCCCTTGTTAACAGCCTTAACTTTCGTGTTGCCAATGATTGTAGATGTTTGTGAGCAAGAAATGTTACCAAGTTACTATATTTAGTTTTTTTTAAATAATAATAGATTAACGTCTAAATTGTATCAATATGACTTCTATTAGTTATTATGAAAGTTGAAATCTTTTTTTTTTTTTTAACTTAAAAATCGATAAAGTGAAGATTTCATTAAACCAAAGACAGCCAATTACAAGTGATACGTAGGTAAGCGGGCCACAAGTTGCGCCGCTACCCCTTTTTGTATTGCAAAACCTACTCTATTGAAAATAAAACATTGGCCCTTAGCAGCTGGGATATTAAAGTGCAAGGGTTTAATTATGCTGTCAATGTACAATTGCTAAAGGGACTTTATGTTTGGGTTAAGCCATGTTGGCCAAGGGATACAGAGCCAAAATATTCTTGAAATTTCGCTTAAAGACGCTTGCAATCAGTATTACAACACCCCCAATTGCCCACCTTTCTACGTGTGATTTCTATGTTATGCACCGCAACTTCAAATTCAGCTTTTCGACACAATCAAGTAACTGGATTATACGAACCCGACAACCCAAATCTCACACAAATTGACAGCCTTATAAAAAGCATTGCTGTCAAGTCCCCATTCACTTGAATATCAATCTGGAATCATACGACATCATGATGACATTAAAACTAACGATTTTAACAATAACTGAGATACATAATTTGCATACCATGTTTCTCAAAACAGTACTAAACATACCCTTATAAGGCTACACAAACCGTCCGGTAAAAAAACCACGAAAGTGAACAGAATGTGTTGTTTCTGAGATAAACATGGAAAGCTATAGCTTCCTGCAATCAGAAAAATACCACTAGCTTTGTTACTACTGACACCTAGTTAGTTTGTACCAATAATCATCTACTGATACTTAAATTCATAGCAACAATGAAGACCCATTGACCATCATTTTCTCAGCTCAAACCGCTGTAAGTAGCCATTAGAACCTGCATAGTCATACTTCATTAAATAATCGCTTTAGCTGTATGCAAATAAAGCGAAACCTTAAACAAAATACTTTCATTAACGGGTATTTAGTTGGTCGTAGACTAATTTACTAAAAACTGCTCTATCCAAGCTAGGGACAACAACCATAGTAATTGGCAAGTTCACAGTAGTCATTGCTATCATAGTTATCAAAGGCGCTAGGTGCACACAAGGCGCATAGACCTCGCCCGGGGCCTAGGTGCGAGGCGCAAAAAAAGCGAGGTCATGAAACAAAAAAAATCGAATAAGAAAATAAAGTAAAAATATATTAAAATAATACTATTTTTCATCTAGTTAGCATCAAAAGTTTTAAAATATTGATGTATTAGTGTATAGAAGTAGTTTTCCTTAGATAAAAGTCGAAATATGGCTGGAATCTAGCCATAATTTAATGAATTTGGCTGGAAACTCTCCGGAATTCAGGAATCTAGCGAAATTTGCACCTAAACCATCACTTGGAGAATTAAAGCGCAATTTCCCCAACTCAAAGCGCAAATGCATTGCCTCGCCTAAAAAATGGGCCTAGGCACAAGAGGCGATGGCTTTTAACAACTATGATTGCTATACTAACTAGTTACAAATATATATTACTCCCTCCATTCTACCTTCCTTCGCAAAGTAATCATTACAAAAAATAAGGAAGTATAGCAAACTTTTATTCCTCTCAATGACAACAAGTTTGTCAAATATGGAGCACAGTCATAGATTTTCCTACACTAATAGCCCATTAATACGGTACCATTGGAAGTAGTTTCAATACACCATATGAGAAGCCACGACACATATATGTATGCAAACTTTTAACCGACAAACATGAAAGTGAAAGCAAGTTAAAAGAGCAAAACACTACCTATCTCCCAAGACGTGCAGACATCGGTGAAACCAAACTCTCAACAAAGGTAGAAGGTTGGATACATTTATCAAAGTTTTGATTCTCTGAAAACGAACCGTCCTTAGAATCATAGACAAGCAATTTCGATCCCAACTGCAACAAAACCTTTCCATCATTCGAAACACACAAAGGCACCGAATATCGAACCTTCTCAGGATCAGCCAAAAACGGAATGGAAACCAATTTAGTCCAAGAATCCTTCACTCCATAAACCTTCATCACCCATAGATCCACACGACTTCCACGATAATTACAAAGCACACTCAACCACTCTCTCAAACACCCCAACGACAAATCCCCATAGCCATAACCTGCATCATACTCAGGCTGCACAACTTCCCTATACGTCTCTGTCGCCAAATCCAAAGCAACTATAGTCCAATCCAAAGTCAACCTAACAACTCCATCCGAACACGAATCAGAAAAATCTCCCCCAATATCTTTATTATTATCCCAATGAAGCGCCCCATTCAAATACGTAGCAGAATGATTCAATGGCATACCATCCGGAAACTCACCAATACTCTTCCAATTCCCATTCCTCAACGAAAACATCTTAACAAACGTCTTATACTTATACCTCTCTATAAATTTAACACCAATCTCAACTACTTTATAATCATCCCTCAACTCGTCATACCCAAAACCATAAAACACGCTCAACGCTCCCCACATTTTGTCATACGGTATCCTATTCGATATTCTAGTAATCGGGTTCCATATAAACAACTCATTTTCCTCAGTACGTATGCATAACAAGCCGTTGCAAGAACCGATAATGGAAACGGATTTACGGGGGCGTTTAAACAGACAATCAAGCTTTAAAGCATTAAGAGAATCATCATACAATGTGTTGTAAAGATTACAAGTCTTGAGAACGGTCGCATCCCTAGTGCTAAAGATTAAGTGATGGTGTGAATAGTGATTGTTGGTAGTTGATAACATAAGATGTTTGCTTATAAAACGAGGGTTTGATATTAAAGAACGCCATGATTTGCAAACAGACTTACACCGTAACAGTGAATCAACGGGCAGCCTTAACAGAATTTCGACAATGAGCTCCGTCAGAAGCGTGAGAACAGATTGCTGCTGCTGCTGCTGCTGATGATGATTGTCTTCTTCGTCTTTGTCCATTTCAGTCACGGGTTAGGGTTCTTCGGTGATTGATTTGGGGAAATACGGTTATCAACTTGTTTGTCTTGCTTAGGGGTAGAAAGGAGCCGAGCCGAGTCCGGTCCGAGCTCGGGTGGAGCTAGGGTTGTTCACGAGTTGAGTTGAATTAAGTGGATCTTTGCTCGTGCTTGTTTTGTTTACAACTGAACAGAAAATCAAACAAGAATTTTTTGAGTGGCCGGCGCCGAGCAATTTGAACAACCCTGGTTTGAGCTTTGTTTATGAAGCTCGAGCTTGGCTTGTAGATAGTTTTTCAAACTCGAGTTCGGCTCAAACACGACTATTTTATTATTTATTAATAAAATAATAAATAACGTAGCATGAAAATTAATGTACTATAGTATGAGAAATTTGGTGTGGTAAATTGTGAAATTTCGTTGTCGTATTTGTAGTGTTTTATATTAAAGTAGGTTATATCTCGGGAGCTTCTCGGGATAGACAAATTTAATATGAAGTAATAAAATATGTGTTATAACGTACCATGGAAATTAATGTACTATAGTATGAGAAAACAAAAAGTTTATTCATGTGAATTAAAATGAAAATGTACATTAAAGAGAGAATGTATGTTTGAATGAGGAATAGAGGCAGAAACAACCATTGCAGGGCGTGATTGAGGCTGTGGTCTTGAAGGTGTAGTTTTTTTTTATAAACGACTGATTTTGACCTATTCTGCTGTGGATGAAAACAAAACTCCATTTACAGATTCATTTGGTGTAAAGAATTCATTAGACACTTGTGTACCACACGTGTTATAACATTTTTTTTTGTTTTTTATTTATTATAGGTTAAAAAGTTAATATTACATGAGACTAAATCAATAAAATATTAAAAAGTTTTTAATAAACGGAAATATAAAAAAAATAGTTAAGAAAATAAATATTAAATAAATAAAAGATAAACTTGAAATTATGATTATTTCATATGAGAGAGAATTGAGAAAATCATAAATTTTTTATTTATTATATATTAAAGTAATATAAAGATAAAGATCGTAAATTAATAAATATTGGGTTAGTTGTGCGAAGCTGCAGAAGAATCAGTTTCTCATCTCATCTCATGGTTAGTTGTGGTTTTACGGCTGAGGTTTGGAACAAAATTTGGCATTGGTGCAAGTTATATGGCTGGAGGGCGGAGTCGGTTACCGGATTGTTACAGCTGCAATGTGCGTCGAACAAGTCTAACTGGGAAAGTAAGGTTTTGAGAGGGGTTGTGATGGTGACTAGCGGGTTAATTTGGAATGAGCGCAATAACAAAATCTTTCAGAATTCGACGCCTCGAGTTGTGGAGATTGTAGCGAGGGTGAAGGCACTATCTTTCCTTTGGTTGAAACATCGTAGTAAATATAAGGATGTCGTGTGGAATGAATGGGTGAAATACCCCTTGTATATGATGTAATTGTTTGTGGCGGTCCTTTCTTTAAGGTCCGGCCCGTTTTTTTAATGAAGTTTTCTGTTAAAAAAAATAAATAAATATTGGGTTAATTGGGTTTATTTATAACATAAAACTTTTAGCGAGAATTCAAGGACGGGGCGGATGGTAATGGTCCCACTCCAATTGCTTTATTATATAAATATAGACTAGATTATACCCCGGAAGTGTCCCGGGGTTGAGAAATCTAATATGACACATCTAAGTATAACTCTAATACTAAAATCTAACCTAAAATGATGTACAACTCCAATGGTAACATCCTAAAGGCAAAAAAATTTACAACTCTAACATACTAATATTGATACTTAACCTAAAACAACGTATAACTGTAATATTAACACAAATCATAAAGGTAAAAAAAAAAAGGCATAACTCTAATATCAATATTCAATACCTAAGCTAAAACAATGTAAGAACTCTAATAGTAACACATATCATAAAGGTTAAAAAATGCATAAAGGTAACAATAGAAGCAACTCTGCAATTAATCAATAACTAAACTAATCTTATATAACCTACCAGAGTTTAAAGGTATGTAATAAACTTCCCCAACAGTAACATTATCCGAATCACCAATCTCATTGACCTTCTCAATACTGTCCATACTAACCCCAAACCAACTCGCTAACAACTCGACACGACGATGTAAACCTTCTGGGTTGATTAATAATTAATTTCACACCTTTAAACATTTATTAACTTCTACATACATATTGGATAAACATTGTCAATTATTATCACTGGAATAAAGAAAAGTAATGAATAAACATTAATGTAAAAAAAAAAGGTTTTCAGAATACATGTTGCTAATGTTAAGGTTACTGAATATACTTTTCTGATTTTGTGATTTATGAAGTTGATGGTAGAGCGTATTGTAGTTTTGAAGGTTGTTGGTATGCCTGTTTTGATGCGTGACAATGTAGTGTTTGATAAAGTGGGGAGCTTGTTTGGGAAGGTAGTTTGGCCTTCGGATTTCTCTTGGTTAGAGTTGGATAATTCAATCGGGTTTTCTCATATTCTAACTTATATGGCGTCTAGAATTGATGAAGAGGTTGTTTTTCTGTGGAAAGGCTCTACTTATAATGTATGGGTTGTCGAAGAACATTCGAATTGGAATCCCGAGTTTGAGGAGGTTCGAGTTACCGACAATGATGAGGATATGGAGGAAGGAGAGATCCGGGAGGATGTACCGGGAAAGAATGTCGGCTCCGCCGGAGAAAATGATCAACCGAATTTTCAGGAGGAATCTACTGATAATTTACCTGTTATTGAGGAGTTGCCTTATGGAGAGAACATAGACAGTGTCGCCAAAATTTTAAACCATATGGGTCATCAGGAAGGGACGAATGATGGGCATGCAAGTGTGGGCCATGTTTCTTGTTTCACTCCAACTGGGCCAGTAGGGGAAGGCCTATTGGGCTTTACTGTGCACCGTTCGGAAGTTTTTAAAAATAGGAAAAGAACTAGGAGGGTCTTCCATAACTCTCCAGAGGACACTAACACTAATTATATTTTTGATGATTCAAGACTGCAGGAGGTTTCTCAAGTTGTACCGGACTTGAATGTCAATAATAAAGATGGGGAGGGTTTGGGCGATGTGCAGTCCCAGCCACCTACTGGAAATGCTTCGGATGGTCAAAACCCGGTATCATTGGCGGATAATCCGGTTAACTCTACTTCTCAGCCGAATGTACATACTGAGCTGGTTGACGAGGCAGTTCAAATCAACAATGAAGTGGATGCTACAGTTCGAGTTGGTAGCTTGGTTGGAATAAATCTCAACAATTTTGAGGGGTCGGTAGCAGGGGAAATTGTCTCGGAATTTGGGTCAGTGGTGGCTCAATGAATTTCCTTTCCGTGAATGTTCGTGGGATTCGTAGTAAAGGTAAGGCGGGTTGGGTTAAAGGGTTGAAGTCGTCTTATGGTGTAGATTTCTTGGCGGTGCAGGAGTCGAAGGTCTCAGACCCACCTGGTTGGTTACTGTCAAAGTGTTGGGGTAATTCGGTTTTTCAATTTGATTTTGTTAATTCTGTTGGGATTGCGGGGGGTCTTATTTGTTGGTGGGATCCCTCTTGTTTCCTTCAGGAGTCATTAGATCTCGTCACGTTTTGGTGGTTTCGGGGGATATGGTTCATTCGGGTATTCATGTAAATATTGCAAACGTGCATGCTCCTAATGACGCAACGGCTAGACAAGATTTTTGGAATGATTTGTTGTTTTTTAGGCGATCTCTTTGTGGGATGTGGTTGTTCTTGGGAGATTTTAATGAGGCGAGGAGTAGTGACGAAAAGGTAAAGTCAGAGTTTTTTTTGCATAAAACGCTTTGTTTTTTTAACTCTTTTATTGCGGATGCGGACTTGTATGAATATAATATGTGTGGTCATAAATACACCTATATGATGGGTAATGGGGAAAAGTTGAGTAAGTTGGATAGGGGTTTGGTTTGTAACGATTTTATGTCCATGTGGGTGTGTAAATGTCTATAATACCCTTCTCATGATTCATAACGAATTTGTAAGTTATAACCATCAGTTCCACGTGTCAATCTGTAGTTACTTCTTACACTTTGTATTTTAAGGTACTTTGTACCGTATACTTTCTATATATATATATATATATATATATATATATATATAGGCTAAGTATATACAAAAAACCTCCCAAAATGAAGAAACCCCCACAAACCCATCTTGTGGTCTAGATTCATCCACAACACCCTCTATTATTTTAATAAAAAAGGGTAAACTAGTAAATTTACATTTCCCCCTTTTTACTAGTTTGAATCTTTTGTCTCTCCCTCCTATATAAACAACCCACACACATTCTCTCTCCATCTCTCTTTCAACTTCTCCATCCAGATTAATATAGGCACCACCACCACCACCAATTTTAATCTCAGTTTCTTCAACCCAATAATAATAATAATAATAATAATAATAATAATAATAATAATAATAATAATCCATCCAACACACTTTCCATTCAGATCCACCAAACCAAGAGAACACAATCAGTTTCAGGATGCAGACGTTATCAAGAATCAAGGATATTTTATACCTGGTTGCTCGGAACCCTAATCGGAACCCTAACTCCAATCGCTGCCGTCACCGTCTTCGGTTTCCTCCTCTGTGTCTCTCTGCTCTGTGTTCTCTCTCTTTCTTCCTCTGCTGTTCTTTCTCTCTATCCGGTTCGTGAAAGAGTCGTGTGTTGTGTTGTTGTTGTTGTTGGCGACGATTGGAACCGGTCACCGGACTGGTGATTCCGGTTGATGTTCTTGGCTGTGCTTTATCTTCCTCACATATTTTTGTTTTTAATTCTCGTGGTTTTGTGCAGGAAACAAGAAGAGATGGAGGACTTTTATAGTCAAAGCTAAATGGAGGGTGTTTGGCAATGGGGATAACAACTAGAATTTCAAGTGTTTGGTAATAGGTATTGAATCACACAAAGTGTTTGGCTACGAGTTTAATAATTAAATAAGAAGCGCTTAGCCGAGATAATGGATAGTATGTTTTTTGTTATTATTATTACTAATGTGAATCGTTTTTTTTATTAGTAAACCACCTAACCCTCAACACAAAAAAAAAGGGGATGCTAGAAACACACAAAAAATTGTTGTTTTTTTGTGTGTTACTAGCATCTCTTTTTTTTGGGTGATTTATTATGTTAAACATCGAAAATGATTTTTCGTTTTGTGTTTTATGTTCGTAGTATCTTTGTGTTTAGTTAGGGTGTTTTTATCGTCTATATTTTCGTATAATCTTTGTGTTTAGTTAGGCTGTTACGTGTGTAGCATATCTGTTTTTTGCAGTCAAATTCTGTTTTATGTTTTCTAGCGTATCAAATTCTGTTCTATGTTTACTGCAGACTACAAAAGTTGTCTGTGTTTTTCCTGTTACACATGTAACACTCATGTGTTTTTGCACCATGTCTGTCTATTTTTTTTCTCATGTATGAGTTTTTTTTATGTTACCTATGTCTTTTTTTTACAGAAAATGTTTGTTTTTGTGTTTTCTCATATAGTCTTATCTATAACTAAAGACAGAAAATGTGTTGTTATTTGTTTTCAGAATGACTTTTCGGAATGTTGTTATTTTGTGTTTTCTCTGTGTTTAGTTAGGGTGTTTTTTTCGTCTATATGTTCGTATCATCTCTGTGATTTTACTTAGGGGTGTTTATTATGTTAAACATCGAAAATGATTTTTTGTTTTGTGTTTTATGTTCGTAGTATCCTTGTGTTTAGTTAGGGTGTTTTTATCGTCTATATTTTCGTATAATCTTTGTGTTTAGTTAGGCTGTTACGTGTGTAGCATATCTGTTTTTTGCAGTCAAATTCTGTTCTATATTTTCTAGCGTATCAAATTCTGTTCTATGTTTACTGCAGACTACAAAAGTTTTGTCTGTGTTTTTCCTGTTACACATGTAACACTCGTGTGTTTTTGCACCATGTCTGTCTATTTTTTTTGTTTTCTCATGTATGAGTTTTTTTTATGTTACCTATGTCTTTTTTTACAGAATATGTCTGTTTTTGTGTTTTCTCATATAGTCTTATCTATAACTAAAGACAGAAAATGTGTTGTTATTTGTTTTAAGAATGACTTTTCAGAATGTTGTTATTTGTGTTTTCTCTGTGTTTAGTTAGGGTGTTTTTCTCGTCTATATGATCGTATCATCTTTGTGAATTTACTTAGGGTGTTTTTTTCTGTGTTAAGGTAGGATGTTTCGTGTGTAGCGTATCTGTTTTGCAGTCAAAGGTTGCTTGTAATTCAGTAAAAAATGTATGCTGGGTGCAGACTACAAAAGTTTGTCTGTGTTTCCAGAAAAAAAATCCTGTTACACATGTAACACTCGTGTTTTTTGCACCTTATCAAGAATGTAATATTGCATATTATAGAGGAAGAATTTGGAAAAAAATTCTTGAATGGAATGTCATTGATCATGGGATGAAATCTATGTTTGCGTATGTTTCGTATGTAACAGCACCACTAAGTTGGTATACATTAGTTTCTGTTTTTTTTACTAGATACAAAGTTTTGATTTTTTCATGTAAATTGATGAATTTTGTTTTATTTTTGCAGGTGAGCATATTTTTTTTGCATTAAAGATGAAGATGATTATCAAGAATGAAGTGTAGACAATTTTTTTTTTATTTATGATAGTTTTTTTTAGCATTTTGTCGATTTGTAATGACCGTTTTGTTTGTTTTAGCACTTTGTAAGAAACAATTCTTGTGTACATTTGAATGTTTTTTGATCTATAAAGTTTTTAATTGATTATATACAATCTGTGCAATTTTAACGTACGCAACACTGCATATGTTACATATGTAACATGACGTGCTGACAGATTTAGGACCATGGTCACAAAAGTATGAGAGAGATGATGTGACATGTGTGGGGTCCACACTGTCATATCTGCTTTTCAAAAAATGGCATTTGACCATTGTGCCCTTTTTTTGTCATCTACCTTAATAAATCTATTATAATATTAAGTATTTGATCCACACCATTGATCTAGATTGATCAATGGTTGATATAGGGTTTAATGGGTTTCTTCAAAATAGGAGGGTTTTTATTTAATCCTTGCCCTATATATATATATATATATATATATATATATATATATATATATATATATATATATATAGATTGTTTTTCAATAAGTATTATTAAAAAAAATTACAAGAATATTAAATTCTAACTATAATAACAAAAATGAAAGAATTGGAAAAACAACATATACATTTACCTTGCCGCAAACCTCAGAAAAACGGGGTGGCGGCGCAGCTTGTTGCCCGCCTGCCCGCTATCTTGATGTAATTTTTCTCGGTTATGTGTTAATGAGCAGTTATATAATGCAAAAAAAAAAAAAAAAAAAAAAACACTCATATAAAAATAAAAATAAAATACTAGCCCCTGCAGGCGCCTCGCCTTGAGACAGGCTAAGCAATGGAGGTGGCCTTAATTCGGTGCTAGCTAGCAGTATTTATCCCGTGGATATCCTCCACCCTACCAATCATTCATTGACACCTACCTCCCCCTGATTTGGGTACCCGAAGTGGCGGCAGCAGTGTACCCGAATCAGGTACCTACCTGGCCACCACTTAACGAGGACACCCTGGCCTCCTTTAGCTTTTTCTATCATTTAAACAATAAGAATAATAAACGCGTTACAACTACAATGAAGAGGAACCTGACAGCAACCAAATTACTATCGTACCAAAATCGTTGGTGTCATACTAAACATACCAACAGATTGAGATGCATAATTTGCATACCATGTTTCTCAAAACAATACTAACTGTTACACTTACCATCCAACAAAAGCATGAAAAGCTAGTTACTCAAAAGAAATACCGAAACAAAGTTGGTTTAAACTAATAATCATCTTGATTTCTGGTTACTAATACTTGAACTCATAGCAACAATGAAGCACTGTTGACCATCTTTTGCTCGGTCCTGCATTAAAAGGGAAAACACCACCAAGTTATTTACTTCTTTTAAATAATTGTTTTGTCCCTAACAATCCACATGACATGGGTCATGCAAGTCAAGCCAAACCCTAAGACATAAATCCATAATACTTTCATTAACAAAACTGCAGTTGGTACATAGACACGGCTCTAATAAAGATAGGAACAACAAGCAATGCAAGTCACAGTAGCTATATAAACTAGTTACACACTTCCTCCATTCAACTTTCCTTTGCAATATTCTAAAATAAACATTTATTTGTTCAATGTAGCATTACATAATATAAGTATTGGACTTCTCTTGTATTACGCATTCAAGTAACATAATTATTTACAGATTTGGAATATAATGTAACAAACTTTATTCCTCTTGATGGCAACATTTTTTTTTTAAATTGGAGCACATTAATTCATTCATAAATGATCCTACAATAATGGCCAGCTAGCATATTAACATTGCAAGTAGTTTTGCTCCACTGTATTAAGCGCGGTAAACAAAATCCCCTTCAATTTACAAGTCACAGCACAATAAACAATGCTTCTTTAGAGGATAAAAAGTTGACATCATATGGTTTATTATGACAGGAAAGTGAAAGCAAGTGAAAAGAGCAAACCTTAACTATCTCCAAATTACACAAAAAAACGTGCTTCAGCCCCAAAAGCGCGCCTCAAACTACAAAAGGCACAAAGGCATGCGCCTAGGCGTGCTTTTAAAACTCAGATTAATCCATTAGTTTTTTCTTTCTACAAATAATAGCCACAACTAATATGTTACCATAGCAATCGATTTCGCTACACCATAAGAAGACTGAACAAAATCTCCTTTTATGCACAAGTCACAAGCCACAACACAATAAACATGGCTTCTTCAGAGAGTAAAAAGTAGACAACAACATATGGTTTATTACAACTGACAAGAAAGAGAAAGCAAGTAAAAAGAGCAAAAATTACCTATCTCCAAGACCTTCTGCGGGCATAGGTGAAACCAAACTCTCAACGAAGGTAGAAAATTGAAAACATTTACCAAGCTTCTGAATTTCAGAAAATGAATTGTTCTTGGAATCATAGACAAACAAATTCCACCCCGAATGCAACAAAACTTTTCCATCATTTGAAATACACAAAGGAATTGAAAAGCACTCATTCTCGAGACCAGTCAAATACGGGATGGAAACCAATTTAGTCCAAGAATTTCCCACTCCATATTGCTTCATTACCCATACATCCGCACGAACTCCATCATAATCACTAAGCACACACAACTGTTCCCTCAAAGACCCCAACGACAAATCCTCAAAATCATAAACTTCATCATAAATAGGTTGCGAAACTTCCTCATAAGTCTCCGTTGCTAAATTCAAAGAAATTATAGTCAAATCAAAAGACAACTGAACAACTCCATCCGAGTCCGAAGCAGAATTATCACACCCTATATCTCTATTAGTAAACCAATGAAGAGCTCCATTCGAGAAGCTAGCAGAATAATACATTGGCCTACCATGCGTAAAATCACCAATTCTCTTCCAATTCCCATTCCTCAATGAGTATATCATAACAGAGGTTTCATCCTGAGCACACATTTCAACAACTTTGTAATCATCACTAGACTCTTCATACCCAAACCCATAATGTCGACGCCAATAACTCCGGCCAGTATGAGCATTGCGCGGTAACCTGTTGGACTTTCTAGTACTAGGGTTCCAAATAAACAAACCATCCTCCTCAACAAATATACATACCAATCCATTACAAGAACCGACAATCTTAACAGACTTACTCGGATGTTTCAAGGGAGAATCAAACCGTAAATCAGTAACGGAATTAGCATACATCACATCATACAGATTACATGACTTAATATTCATTATTCGACGTCGAAAACTAGTGGTAGAAATTAGTCTATGGTGAGCTATATAGTGATTGTTGGTAACAGACTTACATGACTTAAGATGAGAGTTTATAAAATGAGGATCGGAAATTAAAGAGCGCCATGATTTGCAAACAGACTTACAGCGTAACAGTGAATCAACGGGTAGCCTTAACAGGATTTCGACAATGAGCTCCGTCAGAAGCGTCAGAACAGATTGCTGTTGCTGCTGATGATCCTTGTCGTCTTCGTCATTGTCCATTTCAGTCACGAGTTAGGGTTCTTCGATGATTGATTTGGGGAAAACG
Organism: Ambrosia trifida; assembly: GCA_028751855.1. Taxonomy (NCBI): domain Eukaryota; kingdom Viridiplantae; phylum Streptophyta; class Magnoliopsida; order Asterales; family Asteraceae; genus Ambrosia; species Ambrosia trifida. The sequence goes on along the minus strand of CM054124.1, from coordinate 64,232,143 downwards.
GTTATGAACGGATTTGGGGAAAACGGTTATGAACGTTGTGTATTTCGCTTTAGGGGTGCAAATTCTTAACGTTTGAGTGGGGTGTAATCGAGCCGAATCAAGTCTGAGCTCGTTTAATTTTTAAAAGCTTCAATGGAGCCAAGCTTGGTTCGGGTTAGGTTGTTCATGTGTCAAGCCGAATCGAGTGGACTTTTGCTTTTGCTTGTGCTTGGCTCGTTCACAAACCGACTGAGTCGATCGGCTCGTTTACAACTGAGCAAAAATCTAATAGGCATTTTTCAAGCGAGCAAGCGACGCACATCGAGTGATTTAGAGAGCCATAGTTTGAGTCTTTTTTCTGAAGTTCGAGCTTGGCTCATATATAGTTTTTAAAGCTCAAGCTCAACTCGTAATAGTTTTCGAGTTCGAGCTTGGCTCAGAATCGACTGTTGTATTATTTATATAATATTAATTTATAGCATGTTGTGCGTATTGGTATCGTACTTTCTTAGTGGATGTTTTGTGCATAAGGGGTTATACTCTAATGTTTGTTGGTTGTATTCACTTGTTTTTTTAACTTTATTTTTTTACTTTTAAAACCCAAATAGTTTAACTCCAGCAATTTTTCACTTTCAACTTTGGTAATGTATACTTTCCATATTTTAATAATTTTTTTCGTTTTACGTTTCGGTTTAAATTATGCGAGTTAACACACAACAATGTGTGTGTAGTTCAAGGTTTTTACACCCGTTTTTTCGTGTTTAATGGTTCCGTTGCAATGTGTTAGTCATAAATCGAATTAGTTATTTTTTTCAATATTTCACGTTTTGCGTGCGTAGATCAACGTTTTTACGTCTACTTTGTATTTGATTGAACTTTTTTCGTTTTGTATTTCTTTTTTTTTTCGTATGAGCTATTTTAGCGTTGGTGGTCGCTGACAGCGGTGTGGTATTGGTGCTATTTGACATTTACACCCCCTCGCAACTCGGGGGCTTAATACTAGTTCATTTATTAATTTGTATTAATTATATTTATCATTTTTTATAAATTTATATATAATTTAGTTATTGTTCATACTTTTTATAAATAGTAATTATCGTTATGTAATATATATTTAGTATATTAATTAAAATTATATAAATAATGAAATCATTTAGGTTCGTGTGCCACCTCGAGCAAGATAAGTAAAGCTCGGATTCGTTTACTAGTCCTTTTCAGTGTTTTTTTAGACCCCCTATGATTGTCGTGGTAGTTCTCGTTAAAAAAAAATACATAAAAGTCATAAAAAGATGTAATTTGAAATAAGGGGAGGATCAAATGAGAACAGAAAGAAGAAGTGACATTATGGTAAAATATTAAATTCTTTAACTCTTTTTTACATTAATTATTATCTCTTATTAATTAGTTAAAAACACTTTGTCCTACACATATCATAATTCATCCAACATAGATAAATCCTACACATATCGATATTTATCTTACACATACGATATTCTTCCTACACATTAAAATTCGCCCTGCATTTATCTTACACGACTTGAAATTAACCCTACACATACTAGAGTTAATCCTAATTGCATCCTACATTTGTTTTGTAAGGACATATTTTGAAAATGAGTTATGATTTTCATTTATAAAGTTAGTTAAGAGGAGTTACAAACATTTAATATCAATATTAATTGAAGCATTTTTATTGGTTCAAACTTCTTCTTTTTTATAAAATAATATGGGATTCCTTTCATTAAAACAAAATAAGAAAGTTACATCACAATAGAAGGTAGACGGGCAACAAGCTGCGCTGCCACCCCTTTCTGAATTGCGAACCCTAGTATACCAAAGACAAATCCTTGCCCCCTGGAGATGAACTATTGCTGTGGACGACCCGTTGGACCCTAGTCAAGAAACGAATAGCTTCTGGTGCTAGAGAGCCAAAGGTATCAAAGGCCAAAGGGATAAAGACATGTTGGTTCTCTGCACAAGCTTTAGCATGCTTATCTACTTTCTTCTTTTTATTCTTAAAAAATAATTTCTTCTCATTTGAACCCTTCACTTTGAAATAATATGCACAAAGTTGATCGTAGTAAACTTAAGAAATTGACACACTTCGGACAAAAATACTTTGGATCTAATCTAACATCTATCAAATATAGGCCTGTAAACGAACCGAACGTTCATGAACTATTCGGCGGGAAGTTCGTTTAATTAAACGAACGAACATGAACACACGTTTTGTTCGTTCATTTATGTTCATGAACGTTCGTTTATTTCTTTTCGTTTATGTTCGTTTAATTAAATTTTACTTTACTTTATTTTTATTATTTATTTCCTTTGGTTAAGTAACCTTAATTCATATTATATTATATACAATATATTTGATATGTTGTAAAATTTAATCCTAACCCTGACATTCTAAACATATCAGCCGCTTTCCACACTTCATAGTCCCACCTCCCTTCTTCTCCACACTCCGCAACCCTACTAATTTAGATTTTGTTTTGGTCGCATTATGATGTATTAGATTTGGTTGAATTGTGATGAATCATTATTAAACTTGTTTTTGTTTGTGTTCATTAATGTTCGTTTATGTTCATGAACTGTTCGTTTAGGTTTTAAATGAACGAACATAAACGAACACGACAAATTTCTTAATAAACGAACACGAACACAAAAATGTGTTCGATTATGTGTTCATGTTCGGTTAAAGTTAAATGAACAAACACGAACACGTCTGTGTTCGTGTTCGTTCGGTTCGTTTAGAGGCCTAATCAAATAGTTTAGCATTTAATATTTTCAAACTTTAGTAATGGATATCTAGGAAACCATAGTGCCTAAAAAAAGAAACCATAGTCGCTAGGTGATACCAAATTCTTGGTATAAACCACCATAAAATCTGGGGTTTCACCTGGGGAGATCTCAAATTCAGATGGAATGGGTAATCTGTACAGGCTGGTTCAGGGTGTTAGCCAGAGCTCCATCGGTTATACCACTTGCTGTTCAAAAAAAAAAAAAAAAAAAAAAAAAACCACCCAAAAATGCAAATCAGTACTACATTTCTTGAATCTGTTGATAGTATTATCTTTTATATTGAATCTAACCAGGTTCCATGAATCCATGTCAATCACAACATCATCTCCATGTGTAAACCACACCGGCATCATCTCATAATCACATGGAATTCTAATCCAATCTAGTTTAATCACCTTACTCCATGACCCTTCATCACCATATTCCTTCATCACCCACACCTCCATATCTACACCATCACCACCATAAGCTGCATACAAACAGCCTTTCAAATCTCCCAAACACCAAAATCCACTTTGCTCGTTTTCGCCACCATTTGGTAAAAGAATTTTTCTAAAGATCTCATCTTTTACATCAAATGAAAGTATCGTTTCATGTTTGTTAAAATTTTCATTATGCGCTCTATTCCTTACTATCCAGTGAATTGCACCATTGGAAAAAGACCCGATTTCATCAGGATCGTTGATGTTCATGTGGTCAGCTTGGATTGTTCTCCACGATCCGGTTTTGAGATTTAAAACTTGAGAAGAATAGAATTACTAGAAATGGATCGAGACGCGCTAACCATCTTGTAATCATCGATGGAAAAATCATACCGAGCCTATAAAACCGAGTGGCATTAGAAAATGGTGTTAACGGGTCCGGTATTAAACGAGTCTTTTGAGTAGTTGGGTTCCACAAGAGGATAACATCATTGTAACAAACAAAGAAAAATCAAACCATAGCAAGAACCCAACTCCTTTTCACCAACTGATTCTTTTTCTAAAGGATCATTTAAACTGAAATGTTAACATTGCAAGAAGTTTTCAGGGTTAATAAAGTAGCCAACCTATGGTCTATTACAAGTGAGGAAAAAGTTAAAGAAAATTAAAAGAGCATAACATAATTACCTGTCTCCAAGACTCAGATAGGTGAAACCAAACTCTCAACATAGGTACAAGCTTCAAGACTTTGATCAAACTCCTGAATTTCCGAAAATGAACTGTTCATCGAATCATAGACAATCAATTTCAACCCGCAACGCAATAACATTTTTCCATCATTTGAAATAAACAGCGGCACCAAAAGTTCAACCTCCCTCCAAGGACAAGTCAAATACGAGAACGAAACCAATTTAGTCCAAGAATCTTTCACTCCATAAGCCTTCATCACCCAAAAATCCAAACGACTTCCACGATATTTACAAAGCACACACAATCATTCTCTCAAACAACCCAACGATACACTCTTCTCACCTTCATCATACGCAGGCTGCAAAACCTCCCCATATGTCTCGTTTGTTAGCTCCAAAGAAACTATAGGACGCGAATTGGATTACCCAAAATCTTTACAACCAACCCAATGAAGAGCCCCATTAGAGAACGTACCATAATCAAGTAATGGAAAACCACGCGTAAAATCGCCAACTTTCTTTAATATATCCACACGGTTTCAGCCTTAGGGGCTGTTTGGTTGATTAAGCGCTGAATCATTAAGATGGTCTGAATGGTTAAGAGCTGAATCATTCAGCATCCCTTATTAGCTTAATGATTCAGCACTTAATCATTCCATTCAGATGCTGAAACAAACAGTCTGAATGCTGAATGATTTAGACCTGAATAATTAAGAGGCTACCAAACAGCCCCTTAGTCCTCCTATCTCTAACATAACAATACAACTTAACAACTTTGTAATCATCAGTAGACTCATCATACCCAAATCCGTAAAGCGAGCACCAACCAACCCGCCTTTCCTCACCAGTACCGCAGTAAGGCAATGCATTCAACTTTCTAGTACTCGGGTTGCAAATAAACACACCATCTTCCTCATTAGCCAAACATAGCAATCCATTGCACGAGCCAACAACAAAAACCGATTCGCGTAACGGTTTCGGTGGATAATAATGTTCCAAACCATTAATGGAATTATCATAAAGCATGTCATACAGATGACAAGTCTTGAAAATTACTTTTGGGCCTTTGCTAAAGTTTTGAATATAGTCAAGGGATTTTATAATTGGAGTGCTAATAAAGAATCGATGATGGGCATAATTATTAGAGATGGTAGTTGACATAGTAAGGTGGGATTTTATAAAATAAGGATCAGAAATAATCAAGAAATGCAAAACCACCCGGAAAATCACCAATTTTCTTCCAATTCCCATTTCTTAACGAATATATCCAAACAAAGGTTTGAGCCTTAATCCTCATATCTCCAACATAACAATCAGTGGCGGACCTAGAAATTTTTTTCATGGGGTGCGAAAGTTTTAGAATCGATTGTCTATTGCAATATAATAAGTTTTTCGGTCCGGCTCGGGTCAGATCGTGTCACAATGTGATATTCTTTTAAATAACATTCATGGTTATGCCTTAATAACGAAATAATAGTGCGTGTGTAATATAGAAAAATAAACTCTAATATACAAAACTTATAATTTAGAGGATCAAAACAATATTTCTTTTACATCGTAACCGGAACACTGAAAACACAAAAACAATTGTTAGTTGATAAGTATTTTAACCCAGAGGCCCTAAACATTATTAATTTATTATCAATAGTTTGGGTTGAATTATTTTTATCAAAATACTTTTCAATAATTCAAAAAGTTACTGTACTTCTCGCTTACATATTTTATTTTGCTAAAATATAAAGCTTTTAGGAAAAATCAAATAACTAATAAATTTAAACGTACATGATGTAATCTTTTAGATAAACAATGTGAAAGTTTAATACAATAAAAAATTAACAAATCGAAAAATGCAACTTAAAAATAACTAAATTGTTAAATTGATATTTTAACATAGTTCTAGAAGTAAAATTTTCATAATATATGACGTATAGATCAGGTGATCAAAAGACTTGAGTTCTCTTTAAGAGACTCAAGTTCAATCTCAGTCTGCATCAAATAATGATGCAATAGTGTGCAATGACGGTGACAAACCCACCTAGAAGGGTTTGATCCTGAGTGTCACCTCAATTTTTATCCGACTATTACTTCAGTCAGGCAACTCGTGTGGAGGTAGTACGGTTTCTGGGGTAACGCCACCAAAGCTGACAAGCCGGCCTGGATCCGATAGAACTCGGAGTTCGGCCAGCCTTGACGGGGTGACAACTTCAATCGACATCGTGACAATGGGACATGGGTCACTTATAAGAAATTCACCATTCAAATTAAAAGAAAAAGAAAAAAAAAGGAAAATTTTCATGTATACGCTCACTTTGTTAGACCGGTGGGTATGGGGGCCGGCAACGCCATGCCGCCCTGGGCTACACCGCCCCCCAGGGCCGGCAACGGCATCCCGACAATCCCTTGCCTCTCATGCCGGGGCTAATTTATTATTTTTAATAGAGTTTTTTATTATTTTTAATAATTCTGGCCAATGAGAAAGCCCGTCATCATAGTGCACACCACACCCTTGGAAGCCTATCATGAAAATGCCTCTCCCCTACTTTTATGTGGCGTCTACATGGAGGCCCATCATAAAAATGTCACCCCTCTCCACAGCTAATATTCTTACTGTTTTACTTTTGAGTCTAGGTAGGTATGGAGCAGTGTTGCAGAAGGCGCTAGGCGGGCGGTGAGGTCCAGCCTAGGGACTAGTTGGGACTAGTCAGGACTAGGCGAAATTAGGCGGAATTAGGCGTTTTGGTATTTTTATATATATTTTATATATATACACACAAATGTAGGTGTTTTTTGAAAATATGTTAAGATCAAAGGGTTAAATGTTTAAATACATAAACTTATTTTTAGCTTTTATGTATAACATTACAAATTAGAAGAACTAAACGTAAAATAATGAAAGTTTGGGGGGTTAAATATTAAATATCTATACCTAAATAAACCCTAAAAGATTTGTAAACATATAACAGCCGCTTGCTATTCTGCTTCTTCTTCTTCTTCCTAACTCCTTTCACTAACCCTAATTTTTTTCCTCTCCATTATCATACACCATTTCTGAACTCCTTCCTCTTCGTTACTGCAAACCAGGTATATCTCCATCACTTTTCTACCTTAGAATTTGTAGAAATTAAAAAATAAAAATAAAAAAACCACCGCCTGATGGCCAAAAGGCCTAGTTTTCCGACTAGGGCTTTATTCCTACATTTGTTCCCGACTAGCGCCTAGGCGGCGCCTAGGCTACCGCCTAGAGCGACTTTTACAACACTGGTATGGAGTACAGCTATAGTTCTACAGAGCCTAGCAAACATAAAAGACGAATCATTTTACTTTATTGCTTCTTCTTCATCAAAACCTGCACTTTATAAAGTAATGAACAATGTTGTGTGTTTTGTATTATGAAAGTTGTGTTTTACAATGGAGAATTACAAGACTCTTATATAGAGGATTTACAATAAGGAAAAGGCTAATACTAAGGGATACACATAATTACAATTATAATTGACTAAGCTAAGATTATGCAAAGTCTTGGTCAAGTCTTGGACAAAGTCTTGGTCAAGTCTTGGTCAATATCTTTAAGATGATGGTCAATGCTTTTATGTTATGATACATTCTTTATACGCCCCCGCAAGATGGAGGATCCGTTGGAGACTCCAATCTTGGACCGAAAATATAGGAAAGGTGCACGTGCAAGCGGTTTGCTGAGCACATCCGCGAGTTGATCCTTGGAGCTGACATGAAGAACTTTGAGTTGCCCGGAATTGACTTGTGAGTGGAAGAGAGAGAAAATATTTGGTGGAAGCACTGTTTCACCCTAAATATAAAAAGCTACTGTTCACCCATATATATATTTTAATATTTTTGTAAGTAGTTGTGAGTGAGGATAGAGAAAATGTAATGATAAAAGTATGAAAAATTATTATTATTTTAATTAGGAGAGAGAAGATTTAAGGGTGAATTAGTGATTTTTAGTGTAATTTGATAGATGGGATTTGGTGGATGGGATGTGAATGCTCTTACACCCACCCCATATAATTTGGTGGACAAGCTCACATACATTTGGTTCTCCAAATGAAAATGCTCTTAGGGTACCTTCTAGCTCCACACCCATCAAATATGGTGTTTTAAGGTAGTGTTAGGGTAGTAAGGTGTAAATCTGATGTGGCTGTGTATGAGTGGATAGTGTTAACGTACATTCTAGCACCACACCTTCCACCCTTGCAATTTTTTTTTTCTCTCTGTATGGTATTGGCATTGAACCGGTACCAATACTGAAAATACCGATACTGTTTTTGAAAATGCGGTACCAAATGCGCATCCCTAGGCCTAGATAGGAACAACGAGCTTAAAAACTAGTGTTTTTTAGGAGATGATATAGTATAAAATTACATTTTTTTAACAGTTTTAGACATGTTTTAGACATGTTTTAGACTTTTTTAGAGCTAGTTTTGTTAATTGAATCACACATAAGCGAGACATGGTTAATTGAATCAAAACTAAACTAATAGGGCATTTGAGATTGCTTATTTAACTCCAAAAGTGTGGTTATTGACTAGTGACTTTTCTTAAATTAGTTTTTGGAAAAATTACAAAAATCATCCTTTATTTTTACATCGTTTTTCAGTGGTTGTCCTTTAACTTCAAAATTGATGAAAATCGTTCTTTATGTTGTAAAATATTGCAGGTCTTGTCCTTTAGGCCTAACCTGTTAGTTTTTTTAGTTAAGTTTGGTCATGTGCCTTGCACATGAGGGCAACTTGGTAATTTTGCTTATTATTTTTAAAACATATTTAATAAATAACGCAATAAGAATTTTTTAGAATTAAAAAAAAGATATATACAAAGTAAAGCCCAAACCACCCTTTCCACTATCACCACCATTCAATCTCTGACGTGCAACCACTATCACCAATCAATCTCCGACAACCACCATTCGGCCACCACCACCATTCAAAATTTGTATAATATGCAGCCACCTCCTCTAAGACCAACGAAAACATAAACCTTTCTTTTATATCTTCTCCAAAAATCGCTTATATATAATAAAAAATTATAAACAATTAAAGTCTAAATAATAATAATAATAATAATTGATAGGAGATTAGTTACTGACCACATTCAATCTTGCTTTGAGGGGATCTGATGTTTGTTTGTTTGAATCGAAGGAAGGAGAATGATGGATTGATGGAAGGTCGTAGATTCCAATGGTGATATTTTGAAGCTTCTTTATCAGATGCAGCCAACTTCTTTGAATGATTAAGGTACGATTTGGGGCTATCTGCACTCGCTAAACCATAGGGAGTGGGAGTAGAGATGGGCAAAAAAACTGGTTTCTAGACCCGATCCGAAATTCAAACCGGAAAACCGGTTAGGCAAAAACCGGTTTTTTTACAAACCGGTTCCAAACCGACCCACATCACCGGTTTTGTATAGGTTTGGGTGTTTGGGTATTAGACCGGGTGGGCAACCGGTTTGGAAATAAAAACCGATTTGAAACCGATTAAAAAACCGGTGGGATAAAAAACCGATTTCAAAACCGGTTCTTGCATAACCCGATAAAAAAACCGGTTTACAACCCGGTTTAAAAACCGGTTTTCGAACGTTGTGGAACGGCCATATGACCGTTGGGAGAGCCAAAGGAGCCGTTTTTTTGGTATTTTGACCCACAATGATAGTATAAATACCCCTTAATGTTTAGGATCAATCACACCTTCAAAACACTCTCTAATCTTGCATTATTCATCTAATTTCTCACAAATCACTCTATACTTTCTAAGAAAAATGGCCTCTTCTTCTCAACAACCAACTCCTCAAAGCCAAGGTGCTTCTTCATTCCAAGCGATGGTTGTTAAGGTGGTTCCAACGAAACGAAACCCCAATGTTTGGAAACACTTTGATTTATGTGTTATGAGTGTTGGTCCAAACAAGGCGAGATGCAAATATTGTTTGGCTTTGCTTAAACATGATGCTAACTCGACCTTGAAAGACCATGTGGAGAAACCATATTGTAAAATTTTGAAAGAACAAAGAAATTCTCAAGGTGGAGCCTCGATCACACAAGAAGGCGACTTGTTTGTGTACAACTTGGAAGCGGTTCGCGAAGAAATGGGGAATTTTGTCATACAAGAAACGTTGCCCTTCAATCATTTTGACAACCCACGTTTGACGAAACTTATTCAACGAACACTTCAACCAAGATACACACATGTAAGTCGTGCTACTCTTAGGCGTGATTGTTTAAAAAGATGGAAACAAGCAAAAAATGAATTAATTACTTATTTTGAAAATTTACAAACCGGTGTTAACTTAACAAGTGATGTTTGGTCCGCACCGCACGGTTCACCCGACTCTTATATTTGTGTAACGGCCCATTGGATTGAACCGTCTTCTTGGCAAATGATGAAACGAACAATTGCGTTTCGATTGTTTGATTACCCTCACACCGGTGCAAATATTTTCTCTATGATTGATAAAGTTATTCAAACGTTTAAGTTGTCAAACAAGATTTTATCAATATCTTTTGATAACGCGTCGAATAATACCGCGGCTATCACACAATTAAAATTAAGATACCAACCTATTTGTGAAGGGGTATTTTTTCATAGTCGTTGTGTCGCACACATAATCAATTTGGCCGTTCAAGATGGTCTAAAAGTTATTGAAACACAAAGAGAAGGTTTTCGAAGAATGTTACGCGACATATATAGCAACAATACAAGGCATGCTAAATATATGAAATTTTGCAAAAGTGTGAATGCCCTTTGTTTGGGTCCAAATTGGGATTGTCCAACAAGGTGGAGTTCCACTTGTAACATGTTCGAAAAACATGTTTTGCAAAAAGAAAGTTTAATTGCATTTCATGATATTTTGGTGAGTCGGGGGAAAACGGCACCATACAATCCAATTCATTGGAATGTTATTGAAGTTGTTGCCTGATGTGTTGTGAAACACACCTGATTAATATGTTAATTTTGTGTATATTTTATTGTTCAATCGGTGCATTTCCGATACTTATTATTTTGTTTTCATGATAATATAAATGCATCACTAAGGCTATAAAATATGGTACTTTGATTAGTTTTTATAAATGGTGAGATAAAAGGTAAAATACAGAAAATACCATATGAATCAAGTAAATATATATGTATTAACGTTTGATAACAAAATGTCTTAAATTGCTTGAGACAAATTATTCTAAGATTTGAGTCATCCATGTGATTTTTGGTGGACTATTTTAAAACACGTAGAATCATCACAAGTAATAATTGAGATTTGTTTAATGGAGGATTTATGTTGGCAGGCCCACACCCAAACAAGGAATAAGCCCACAAAAAGGAAATAATGAGATGGGATATTCGGAACGATTGGGCCAAGCGAATTGGTGAAAACAATATTAAAAAAGGGCATCGAACAGTTTGCGAGGGGAGATACTTTTCTGGACGGCAGTCTTCTTTGGTCAGAGGGCTCGCATATAACAGTGGAAGAAAGAATAGACGCACAAGAGAGTTTTGAAGCGCTGATGACCATGCGTGGCTAAATCCTTTCGCGGTTCTCTCTGGGTGAACGATTTGGGTATTTTATCATTTGTTTTATGTTTGCTACTCATTATTTGGATCAGATTTTGTGAACACCTTAAAGTTCTTTGCGTCTGATTATATGTTTGACTGATCTAGACAGTTTGGTTAATTAATATTATTGCATTCTGTTATCGTATCTTGGTTTTCTTGCACTAGGATTAATTTAACTTTGCAATTAATGTTATGATAGCTGAGCTGGGTCGAACAACTTAAACAAAGTCATGTCTATGTGATTTCCTATATAGGATGATAACATAATTCATTTGATAATTACCGAATCAGAAACCCGAAGTGACCGTTTTCTTTATATTATTGTTTTTAGTCAAACTTTAATCAATCTTTTCTTGCAAGCAAAGCAGCACATTAGTTTAATCTTCATAATTTTATTAGTTTTTCTATTATAATTAAAAATTGCTATTAACACTAACCACAGACTCCTCGTGGTTCGACAACCCTACTCCCTATACTGCAGTCCTTGTAGCTAAGGAGTTGTTTTTAAAATATTTTTTGATTAGCACTTCGACACGCGATCATTGCCGAAATGCTACAAGTTTTCAAAGCGTCAACAACCGCTTTGTCGGGAGTTTATTATCCCACTAGTTGTATAACACTTCACAAATTATATAACATGACTAAAAAATTAGGGGAAATGAAATGTAGAGGTAGCCCATACAAAGATATGGCGGCAACAATGAAAGAAAAATTTAGAAAATATTTTTCGGAATTACCGGCGGTTTTTACTTGTGCCTCCGCTTTAAACCCGTGTTACAATATAGGGGGGGGGGGGTAGAAAATATAATTGAAAAAATTTGCAACGAGTTGGACTTGAACACGGCTCAAGATCCGTATTTTTCACAAGGTATGGTAGGAAGATTTAATAAACATCTAACGGATATGTATGATGTTTATTTTGAACGTTATGGTCAAATGTCGTCCATTCAAATGCAAATGAGACAAGCTTCTCAAAATGTACTTGATACGGATTATGATTTATTCCATGATTTGTTGGACACGTCTAATAAACGTGCACGAGGTAACGCTCCTAGTAGCGAACTTGGGAGGTATGGTGCCGAAAACTATTTAAAAGGTTTAACTCCCGAAGAATTTAAAATTTTTGATGTGTTGGCTTGGTGGAAAAGTAAGGAAGATCAATTTCCGGTCTTAGCCGCCATGGCTCGAGATTTACTAACCGTCCAAGCTTCCATGGTAGCTTCGGAATCCGCTTTCTTTATTAGTGGCAGGGTCATTTCGATACGCAGGACGCGACTAACTCCACCGTCGGTAGAGATGGCCAGTTGCTTGAAGGATTATTTGGATGCGGCGGAGAGAGTGCAAAACACACGCTCACTTGAGGGAGAACTTGAATATGAAGGCGAAGTGTACGAGGACGAGGTTAACGCGGACTTAACCGAACCAATGACCGAATATGAAGCCGAAATGGATGAATGGATAAGAAGCAACGCCGGTTCGGGTGAAGATTAGACTATGTTAGAACACTTATTTCGTTTAAGCAAATGTTTTTTAAGATTATGTTTTGTATTATGTTTCATGTTTTGTATCGGATTCCTTTATGTTTCGATGTGTTTTATCGTGTTTTTTAATCAACGAAATCGTGTTTTTAAGTTACTATGTGTTGATAATAATTTGTAGTGTTTAAATTGTTCAAAAAAAAAAAAAAAAAAAAAATTCTGCACAGAACACAGCTGCAAAACAGCAGGTCAACAGCAAATTTTTTCAAAAAAAAACCGGTTTTTTTTCGGTTTTTTACCGGTTTTTTTTTCCGGTTTTTTCAAAAAACCGGTTTCCAACCCGGGTCCAATCGGTTTGAAAAGTTGGTGGATGTGGGACCTAAAAACCGGACCGGTTTCCAAACCGGTTTGTGAAAAAAACCGATTTTTTTTAACTCATGAAACCCGAACCGGTTTTCAAACCGGACCGGTTTGGAAATAAAAACCGGTTTGTACATCTCTAAGTGGGAGTGGTTACGGGTGGACGGAGATGTACGGGGAGGTGGTCATGGGAGTGGTTATAGGGGTGTGAATTTGGGCGTTTTGTTGTTCACCTTCTATTTAGGGACTGTTTATTGGTTTTGGGTATTATTATTGCAGCTGATGAAATTTAGGAGCTTTAGGTTGTGGTTATGGTGGTCGTGACAGGTTGGTGGTAGAGGTGGTGGCAGATTGGTGGTAGAGGTGATGGCAGGTTGTGGTGGTGGTGGAGTGATGGCAAGTTGGTGGTAGAGGTGCTTTAAATTTGTTCGTGCAGGCTGTGGTGGTGGTGGCAGGTTGGTGGTAGAGGTGGTGGTGTGGCCCAGTGGTGGATGTGGTGGGGGTGGTGGTGATTATTGAAGAATGTAAGTGGTGATGGTGATAAAGATGATAGAGATGATGGCATAACTGTCATTTTGCTCTCATGTGGGTCCACATGACCAAACTTAACCAAAAAAACTAACCAGGTGAGGCCTAAAAGACGAGACCTACAAGATTTTACAACAAAAAGGACGATTTTCATCAATTTTGAAGTTAAAGACAACCACTAAAAAACGATGTAAACATAAAGGATGATTTATGTAATTTTTCCTTAGTTTTTAAAAGTGTTCGAATTAGATTTTTGCATCAGACTAAGGGGTGTGGGTGGGGAAAAGGATCGGGAAGAGTGATGTGGCTTCTTTCCCCAAGGGGAACACCGCCCCCCTCATCTTCCCTTCGGTGTGATCGGTAAGATTTCCCCCATCTCCCCGTCCCATTCTTCCATACTTTCTTTTGTCATTTTATGCAAACATCAATATAATATATATATTTATTCTTGTCTTTTATTTAATATTAATACTTTTTTTATATAAAAGTATAATAACAATAGATATAATAATATAGGAGGAGGAGGGGAAGGAGAGGGAACCATTTCCCCTAGAAGGGGGAGGAAAAGGGAAAGATGATGTGGCGTTGATGTGGACAAGGGGAAGGAAGGGGGAAGGGGAACCACACCCCATAGTCTCAGCATGATGACATTAAAACCTACATAGTGAGATGCACAATTTGCATACCATGCTCAAAATAGTACTAAGGATATCCATAAAATGTTACACTTACCATGAAAAACATAAAAAATGAGCAAATCAACAAATACACACTCTTTCATATAAACACAAAAAGCTAATTACTTGAAACATAACACCAAATTTGTTACAAGAAAGAAATACGAAACAAAGTTTACACAAATAATCATCTTGATTTCTGGTTACTAGCACTTGAATTCGTAGCAACAATGAAGCACCGTTGACCATCTTTTGCTCAGTTCAACTAGAAGCAATAACCGAGGTAGTAGCCTCAGAACCTGCATTGATAGGGAAAAACCCGCCAAGTTATTTATTTTTTTCTTTTTTGTTTTTGAACGGTTTATTTTTTTCTTTTTAAATAATTGTTTTGTCCCTAACAATCCACATGTGTCATGCAAGTCAAGTCAAACCTAAGACATAATATATATACTTTCATTAACAAAACTGTAGTAGGTACATAGAGTGTCTATAGAAATCTAGCGGAAGCGATTTTCTATTTGGTTTTATTTATTTGTTTGAACCCTGCAGCAGGAGGGCTGCTCGGTTTCTAAACGCCAACGACTCTCAAAATGGATAGGTGGATTTTGTATATAAGAAGTGTAGAGAGAATGAAAGATGTTGGTTGATTGATTTGTTTGGTACACTCAAATGAGGAGATAACCTCCTCTATAAATACATAAAAAATAACATAAAATAGGAAGTAGCTAATCTTGGGGCATAAGAGAAGGTGCTAGTCTTTGGGCATAATATATGGAGGCAAATATCTTGGACATAATGAAAGGAGACACAAATCTTGGAAGAGCATGGTGCAAGAGAACAATGAGGAGAAATTATCTCTAATATTCCCCCTCAAGTTGGAGCGTGAAGATCACGAACGCCCAACTTGCCAAGTAATATTTCGTTATTTTCGAACACTCCTCTTCAAGTTGGAGTGTTGCTTTTCTTGCGGGCTCATAGATTTGGACTCGACTTTTCTTTTTGCGGGTTCAATAAACTCGACTTTTCTTCTTGCGAGTTTAAAACCCGACTTTTCTTCTTGCGAGCTCAACGAACCCGAATTTTCTTCTTGCGGGCTCAGCAAACCCGACTTTTCTTGCGAGCTCAAAGGAACCCGACTTTTTTCTTGCGGGTTTAAGGAACCCGACTTTTCTTTTCTTGCAGGTTTAAAGGACCCGGCTTTTCTTCTTGCGAGTTCAAGGAACCCGACTTTTCTCGCGAGTTCGACGAACCCGACTTTTCCTTGCGAGCTCAAAGAGCCCGACTTTTCTTTTGCGAGTCCAAAAGAACTCGACTTTTCTTGCGAGTTCAAAAATTTGAACCCGACTTTTCTTTTCTTTTTCTTTTTTTTTTTTGCGAGTTCAAAAGAACACGACTTTTCTTTTCTTGCAGGTTTTAAAAAACCCGACTTTTTTTTTTTCTCGCGAGTTCAACAAATCCGACTTTTCTTTTTCTTAGTCTTTTTTTTGTCTTCGTTCTTCTCCATCTTGTGCCCCTTCCTTTTTTTGACTTTCTCCTCCCGTGCTTTTGCTTTTCCCTTTTTTTATTTATTTATTTTTCTTTTTCTCATTTTTTTCTTCTTTCGAGCAGGATAGTAACCTGCTCTGGTACCATATAGAAATTCAAGCGGAAACGATTTTCTATTTGGTTTTATTTATTTGTTTGAACCCTGCAGCGGGAGGGCTGCTCGGTTTCTAAACGCCAACGACTCTCAAAATGGATAGGTGGATTTTGTATATAAGAACTGTAGAGAGAATGAAAGATGTTGGTTGATTGATTTGTTTGGTACACTCAAATGAGGAGATAACCTCCTCTATAAATACATAAAAAATAACATAAAATAGGAAGTAGCTAATCTTGGGGCATAAGAGAAGGTGCTAGTCTTTGGGCATAATACATGGAGGCAAATATCTTGGACATAATGAAAGGAGACACAAATCTTGGAAGAGCATGGTGCAAGAGAACAATGAGGAGAAATTATCTCTAACATGAAAAATCTTGCGGAAGCGTTTTGGTGTATGGGTTAGGTTTGTTTATTTCGGCCTTGCGGCCGGCCGCTTGGTTTCTAGCTGGCGACTCTCAAACCGGCTCGTGGATTTGTATAAGAAATAGAAATGAAGGATGTTTAATAGATTGATATGTTTTGATACATACTCAAGGAGAAAACAATCTCCTATAAATACAAAAGAGAAAACATAAAATAAGTAATGAGCTAATATTGGGTATGGAGAAAGCTTGGAGGAAAATTAGGAAGACTTTGACTAGAATTATTACAATGACTAGTCAAATGGTCATGATCTCCAATACTCCCCCTCAAGTTGGAGCGTGTATGTCAATAACGCCCAACTTGCCGAGTAATATTTCTTCTTTTTCGAACACTCCCCTTCGAGTTGGAGTGTTTGCTTTTCTTGCGGGTTAAAATAAGTAATGAGCTAATATTGGGTATGGAGAAAGCTTGGAGGAAAATTAGGAAGACTTTGACTAGAATTATTACAATGACTAGTCAAATGGTCATGATCTCCAATAGTGTCTAACACTTGTAGCTCAGTTGGTTGAGGGTCTAAAGTTTCTTATGGGAGGCTTGGGTTCAATTCCCACTAGCTACATTTGGAGGACATTGGTGGAGGGGAAATGAGGGATGA
Source organism: Ambrosia trifida (assembly GCA_028751855.1). Classification (NCBI taxonomy): domain Eukaryota; kingdom Viridiplantae; phylum Streptophyta; class Magnoliopsida; order Asterales; family Asteraceae; genus Ambrosia; species Ambrosia trifida. The sequence continues at coordinate 64,214,986 of CM054124.1, read as the reverse complement.
CCCGGCCATTGGCTTGGGTTCGAGTCCTGATCCCGACCGGTTTTACCGATTATTTCATTGTCGTGCCTTCGGGCGGGTGAGTGGTCGGGTTTTCCCGGGAATTGGTGGCAATTGGTGGCCCGGGTACTCTCGAGTACCTGATTCGCTGAAAGGGTGCCTGAGAGTGCTCGGAAATTGATTCGTTGGCCGTTAAACAAAAAAAAAAAAGTAGGTACATAGAGTCATAGACCAACACCGCCAATTGCTCTTTTCAAGATGGAGACAAGAACCATTGCAAGTTCACAGTTGGCATTGCTATATAAAGTTATAAACTAGTTGCACAATGCTTCCATTCATCCTTCCTTTGCAAATATTCAAAATAAAGTTATTTATTTGTTCAATGTAACAATACAGAAAATACATAAGTATTAGCAAAGTTGTATTCCTCTTAATGACTAACATTTTTTTTAAGTTGGAGCACATTAATCCATTCATAAGTAGTTTTGCTACACCGTATGGGTACAGTAAATAAAATTTCCCTTAACTCACAAGTCACAACACAATATATGCATGGCTTCTTTAGAGGGAAAAAGAGGTAAGATATCATATTGTCAAAGTTTAAAACAACAGAAACAAGTCTCGGGGTGTTTTCTCTTCATGGTGGAATAAAAAAATAAATATAAAAAATATATATATTAAAAATAAAATAATTGACCCACAAAAGTATAAAACATAAAAATAAAATAACTGACCCAAAAAGGCTAAAACATCCAATTTTTTTTTTCAAAAACACCATAAACCCCCTGAGGCGTACCTAAAGTGCAAATTTTCTTAACGCCTTAGCCCTTAGAGGCGTTTGTACAAACTGAATCCCACAAGGCGCGCCTCAAACGGTTTTTTTAACCATGCATATTGTTTATTGCTACTGACACGAAAGTGAAAGCAAATGAAAAGAACAAAGCTTAAGTATCTTTAATACCTGTTATGGGCATAGGCGAAACCAAACTCTCAACAAAGGTAGAAACTTGAACATATTTACCAAATTTCTGAATTTCAGAAAATGACTTGTTCTTGGAATCATAGACAATCAGTTTCCGTTCCAATTCCAACTCCAACAAAACCTTTCCATCATTTGAAATACACAAAGGCACCGAAAACCGATCAGCCCTAAGATCAGCCAAATACGGGATGCAAACCAATTTAGTCCAAGAATCTTCCACACCATATTCCTTCATTACCCACAGATCTGCACGAACTCCATGATAATTACAAAGCACACACAACCATTCCTTCAAAGACCCCAACGACAAATCGCCATAATCATTACCTTCATCATAAACAGGCTGCAAAACCTCCCCATAAGTCTCTGTTCCTAAATTCAAAGAAATTATAGTCCAATCGAAAGACAACTTTACAACTCCATCCAAGTACGAAGAAGCTGAATAATCACACCCAATATCTTTATTAGTAGCCCAATGAAGAGCCCCATTTGCGAACTTAGCCGAATATTCCAACGGCATGCCATGTGGAAAACTACTCGCATTCTTCCAACTCCCATCCCTTAATGAGTATATCAACACAGACTTTTCGTACTTCAACTCTTTAAACTGAACACACATTTCCACAACTTTGTAATCATCACTAGACTCTTCATACCCAAACCCATAATGTTGAGACCAATAACGCCTGCCAGTATGAGCATTGCACGGTAACCTGTTGGACTTTCTAGTACTAGGGTTCCAAATAAACAAACCATCATCTTCAACAACTATACATACCAATCCATTACAAGAACCGACAATCCGAACAAACTTATGTTTCAACGGAGAATCAAGCTCTAAAGGACTAATGGATTTATCATACAACACATCATACAAATTACATGACTTAATAATATTCATTCTTCGGTTTCTTATACTAGTGTTAAAAATTAGTCTATGGTGAAGATAGTAATTGTTTGTAGTTGATAACTTAAGATGAGAGTTTATAAAACGAGGGTTTGATATTAAAGAACGCCACGATTTCCGAACAGACTTACACCGTAACAGCGAATCAACGGGTAGCCTTGACAGAATTTCAACGATGAGGTCTGTTAGAAGCGTAGGAACAGATTGTGATGCTTCGATCTCATTTGGTGGTTGTTGTTGTTGTTGATGATGAATGTCTTCTTCATCTTCGAGCACCATTTCAGACTTTAGGGTTTCAGTGATGAGTGATTGATTTTGGAAAAGCTGGTCATACAAAATGCTCATGAGTTCTCATGCATATATATGTGGTTTTAATATAGAGTACGGTTATAATAATAAAAAAAAACCTGAAAAGAAAACATACATGAGACATAATGATGTGTAAGGGAAAACTTTTAATAATAACTATTATTATATTACAATTTCTTTACAGGCACGTTGTACATTATGTGTTTAATAATTTGTGAAACATTTAATTTAAGTATTTCACTTACTTTATTTTTTGTTTCCGTTAAAAAAAACTTACTTTAATTTTTGTTGGACGTACAAAACTTATGGCCCACCTTTTGTTAAATAAATCGCAAATAGGCAGGTGTTCTTTGACAATTCTATTGAAAGACAATCATAGCAATTGTTAAAAATATATATGGAATTATATAATTTTACTTATCAATTTTATCTTTCATTATTATTTTTATTATTAGTTTTGTTTTAGCTTAGCTTCTTATTTCTGGGTTAAGTTTGTTTCAGGGTTTTGGGCTTGGTAGCTGGGCTGGAGCTGGATTGGAGGTATTGGGCTGCAGCTGCTTGTTGATGGGTCCAGGAGTTCAAGTCAAAGCCTGGTCAAGGCCTTTGGCCTTTTATGTCTCAAATTGATCTTGGCCACTCATTTGATCGATCCGTGTGAATAAGTGATCGTGTGGCTGAGGGTGATCCATTTTGTGTTTTCTCAAGAGAAGAATCTAGGTCCTCTATATGAACACAAGTCTTCGTCAGGGTCTAGGGTTAACCACCACAGATCATTTTTTGTACTCTCTATTACAAAATCTCCTTCACCTTGTTTTAGTCGATTTATCATAGAGATTTGATTAGGTTTTGAGTAAGATCTTTAACATCCTGTTATATATCTCTTTGTTCTCTTGTAAACCTTGTGTTCAGGTCTTGGGTATGATTGTTTTTGAGTCGTGTATCTGAGTCAATAGGTGTTAGGGTTATTTATTTGTAATCTTAAGGGTCTTTGTATGTTTGGTGATCATAATAAAGTTCTGAGTATTATTGAGTAGATATCATGTTTTTCTAACATGGTATCAGAGCTTTAGGTGTGTGTATCGTCTCTGTGTTCGTCTTCATCAGTTCTTGATTCAAGATCTGTGTGTATTTGGGGCTTATTTATCGTGGTCCGCTGCGGGTGTAAACTCTAGCCTAGATCTTGGGTTCTTGGATCTCTTTTTTTTCTTTCTGACTTCGGAGTCTTATTGGAAAGAAACCCTAATATTAGGTTTTGGTTGAGCTGACAAGGGAGGAAGGCGATGTGCTAGGGGTCGTAAAAACCCTAGCGAGGCGTTTACCATTGTCGTTACCCCCAATCAAAGGGTAACCTGTTTGGAGAAACCCTAACTTGGGTTCTTTGCTTGGTGAGATCGTTTCATACTTATCTCATTTTTTGTTTGCGTTGTCTAGGAGCACTGTCTGGGTTAAGGGGACCAAAGTAGGCTCAATAATTGATTGTTGTGTCTTATTGATCTTTGGTGTCTGTTGTGTCACTAGGAAAAGGGCTCCCACACTAGGACCTGCACTGGCACCTTTAGAGTGATGAACCAGTGATCGGGATCACAAGTGTGGCTTCGCCTTAGAGTTAGGTCTGGTTTTCTCTTTGTCTGTCCTTCGTTTTCTGAGTTGCGGTTTAGGTGTTCTGTGTTACTTGTGTGTCTTGTTTGATTGTGTGATATTGTTGCTTGTGATATCTGTTATTAACTGATAATAATATGGCTGATGATGTAGTAACTGTTGGACAGGGTTCTGACCCTATTCCTACTTCTAGTAGTGTCACTCTTGTAAGTAAACTGGATGCTAGTGATCCCTTATACTTACATGCTAGTGATTCTACTAACTTGACCATAGTTAGTGTAAAGCTTAAGGGTACTGAAAATTACACTATATGGGCCAATGCCATGATTCTTGGGTTACAAGTTAAAAACAAACTAGGATTTATAAATGGTGAATGTGTAAAACCTACTAATGATGATGTTCTAGCTAGGCAATGGGATAGGTGTAACTCAGTTGTTCTCACCTGGATTCTAAACTCTGTGTCCGATGAACTGTATATGGGTCAAGTGTACTCTAAGTTAGCTTCTGAGGTTTGGAAAGATTTAAAGGAAACATACAATAAAATTGATGGGTCGGTGGTATATAATCTACATCAAAAAATTAACTCATTCAGTCAAAATGGTATGTCTGTTTCTGAATACTATCATAAGCTAAATGTTATGTGGAAACAACTTGATCAGATATTACAGTTACCATCCTGTACTTGTGATGCATCAAAAGAATTTAATAATTACAATCTTATGATTAAATTGATGCAATTTTTAATGGGATTAGACAATACATATCAGAGTGTTAGGACTGCCTTGTTGATTAAAACAAAGATTCCCACTATTAAGGAGGCCTTTGCCATTGTTTCTAGGGAAGAATCCCATAGAAACTCTGGTAATGGCTCCAAACAATCTCAAACTGTTAGTTTTGCAACCAAAACTGTTAATAATGAGTTTTTCAGCAGCAATAGTAATACCAAAAGGATTTCAAAAAATAACAATCAATCTTTAAAATGCACACATTGCAATAAAACTGGACATTTGGTGGACAAATGTTTCGAAATCATTAGATATCCCTCATGGATGAGACCAAGAGGGAGTCAAGGGAAGAAACCTGTTTCAAACAACAGTGCACCTGACACTTCTAACTCTAATATTACTACTCTAACCAGTGATCAAGTGTCTAGGTTATTAAGTCTTTTGCATGATAATTCTGGGGAGTCTTCACTGAGTTGCAACTTATCTAGTAGAATATTTTGTGCATCTTCTTCTTGTTTTGGTGGAATAATATATTGTTTTGCTAGGACAGATAAAGGGATAATAGGAATTGGGTGGTTAGTTGATTCAGGAGCCAATGAGCACATGGTCAAAAATGATAATGGTTTATTTGATTATGTAGATGTTTCAGATTTAAACATTAAAGTAAAACATCCAAATGGTACATTTGCATTAGAAACCAAGATTGGTAAACTAAAGCTTGCTGAAAATGTTATTTTGCAAGATGTGTTAGTGGTTCCTGAGTACTCTGTTAATCTGTTATCTGTACATAAGCTAGCAAAAGACAATAAGATGTTCATAGGTTTTGATGAACATAAGTGTTACTTACAGGACTTGTTAACATAGAAAGTCCTGGTGACTGGTGATCAATGTGATGGATTATACATGTGTAACAATTCCTGTTCTTTGTCTAAGGTGTGTTATTTTTATTATTAATTTTGTTTTAGCTTAGCTACTTATTTCTGGGTTAAGTTTGTTTCAGGGTTTTGGGCTTCGTAGTTGGGCTGGAGCTGGATTGGAGGTATTGGGCTGCAGCTGCTTGTTGATAGGTCCAGGAGTTCAAGTCAAAGCCTGGTCAAGGCCTTTGGCCTTTGGCCTTTTATGTCTCGTTTTGATCTTGGCCACTCATTTGATCGATCCGTGTGAATAAGTGATCGTGTGGCTGAGAGTGATCCATTTTGTGTTTTCTCAAGAGAAGAATCTAGATCCTCTATATAAACACAAGTCTTCGTCAGGGTCTAGGGTTAACCACCACAGATCATTTTTTGTACTATCTATTACAAAATTTCCTTCACCTTGTTTCAGTCGATTTATCATAGAGATTTGTTTAGGTTTTGAGTAAGATCTTTAACATCCTGTTATAGATCTCTTTGTTCTCTTGTAAACCTTGTGTTCAGGTCTTGGGTATGATTGTTTTTGAGTCGTGTATCTGAGTCAATAGGTGTTAGGGTTATTTCTTTGTAATCTTAAGGGTCTTTGTATGTTTGGTGATCATAATAAAGTTCTGAGTATTATTGAGTAGATATCATGTTTTACTAACAACAATGATAAAATTTTGTCCCTTTGATGACCTCACTGTCGATTTTATTTTATAATTAAAATTAGGATTTTATTACCTCGCGGCAGGAGCTTCTGTTGCGTTCAGGGTTTGGTGAACGTTAAAGATCGCGCGTCGATGTGGGAGCTCCTATTGCGTGGAGGGTTTCGTGGACATAAAAGATAATATTAAGCAGTGGCGAAGCTTGACCCGAAGGTTCGGGGGATCGAAACCCTATATTTCCAAAATTTTCTATACGAATACTATATAATCGGAACTTCTGCGCGAAAATTCAGGGGGGGGGGGTCGGCCGCCCCCTCCCGCCCCAACTAAGCATCGCCCCTGATATTAAGTGACTGTTATTCTCGCGTGGGCTTCAAAAAAAATACTCGCAGCTAAAAGCTAAAAGTTTGGAATCCTAAAAGCTAAAAGTTTGGTGGTCAAATTAGAAGAAAAGAAAGTACATAAGTTAGTAAGAAAGTTAGTGGCCAAAGTTGGGTGGTCGAAGTTTGAAATACTAAAAGCTAAAAGTTTGGTGGTCAAAGTTTGAAATCCTAAAATCTAAAACTTTGGTGGTCAAAGTCTAGTGGTCAAATTGGAAGAAAATAAAGTACATAAGTTAGTAAAAAGTTAGTGGCCAAAGTTAGGTGGTAAAAGTTTGAAAACCTAAAAACTAAAAGTTTGGTGGTCAAAGTTTTAAATCCTAAAAACTAAAAGTTTGATGGTCAAAGTTTGGTGGTCAAATTAGAAGAAAATAAAGTTAAGCTAAAAGTTGGTAACCAAAATTTTAACTCCTAAAAAATAAAAGTTTGGCAGTCTAAATTTGATGGTCAAATTGAAAGAAAATAAAGTTAATCTAAAAATTAGTGGCAGAAAATAAAGTTAACCTAAAAGTTAGTGGCCAATATATATATATATATATATATATATATATATATATATATATATATATATATATATATAGTATCCATAGTAAACCCTAAAAATTTGAGAAAACCCTTAAAAAAACTACTTCCCGAGCTTTTTTTTTTGAAAAAATTAGGGCATGTAATATACATGTTTTTAAGTGTTTTAAGCCAAAAAAATCAAAAAAGCGCCGAACGGTTTTTAAAAAAAATAAAATAAAATAAGTTATGCACCATAACATATGTTAGCTTATTTTTGCACTAGTAACATATGTTATGATGCAAAACTTATTATTTTTTTTAAAAAAAACCCTTCGGCGCTTTTTTGATTTTTTTGGCTCAAAACACTTAAAAACATGTATATTACATGCCCTAATTTTTTTTTTTAAAAAGCTCGGGAAGTAGGATTTTTTTAAGGGTTTTCTAGAGTTCCTCAATATTTAGGGTTTTCTACAGAACCATCCCCTATATATATATATATATATATATATATATATATATATATATATATATATATATATATATAGGGTAGGGATCATACGAGAACCAACTTTAGGGAGAGAACCAAGGAACCAATATGAATATAGGGCATTATTGTAAATATGATAACAAATAAATACACTACAGTGCAGCCCTCCTCCCTGCCCACAATCGTTCCTCCCAACCTTCTCCTCCATAGCCCTCCTCCATGCCCGCTCTCATTCCTCCCAACCTTTTCCACGCGACCCGCCGACTGTAGATCCGTTTATGTGAATCTCTAACCTTCCACTTATCCGATGTATTATCAGTCAATATCGAAATACTCTTCGTACGCTTTAATTTCTTTCTATGTTGATCCATCTCCGGCTTCCAAACGCAATAGGTTTCCGGCATAAATCCGTCCAAATCATCAGTCTCCGATGACATTTAAGTCGGAGAAGTTTCGCGATCGACGTCAAACAGTTTCATCGGCGATAATCGTGTCATTAATGGCAGTTTATATTCTGTTACAGTAGTATCATTTTTTTACCTTAGAAATATATTGTTTAGATGGATTGGAGGAAGAAAATGAAAAGCTTAGGGAAAATCAGAGACAACTGGAACCTTTTTCCGGACGATGCGCAGCTCCGATGATAGTAGAGACGGCATCACAGTTATTTTCTGCAATAATAAAGGTAAATACGAAGAAGAAGGATGACCTAATTTTCTTCAAGCTGTAATGGGCCTTTTTAATAACCAAAATCCCACTGTAGTTGTTTTTACCCACTATAATTAGTCAAACCGTCAAAAAGAATTGATTTTAATCATTTGTTTAATTTCAATCATTTATTATTTAATTTCATGTAAAAATACTCTAACCTTTTTGTTTCAACTGATTAAAAAAAGGTATATGTTAAAACTCTTATTTTATGTTATTATTAATAGGATAGGATTTTTGTTAACATGTTTGATCATAGAGACTTGTGGTTTTTTAAAAAGATGTATAATTTCTTGTTATCATTACGAACATTCATTCTAACGCACATGTACATATGTTATGTGGTAATGAAAAAAGTAATGTTAATGCACATGTGCATTATGATTGAAATTACGATTTTCTTATGTGTTGTTTATTATTTGTAGTTAAAGATGGGATAAAAATCAAAGAAGGTAACTTTTGTGTTAGAATCGAGGGAGAAAGGGTCAAAAAAATATTGCAGGACGCAACTGAGGATGACTACATAATCGTTGACCAGAAAGTTAAAAAAGGTCATTATTTAGTTAAGCAATTTTGAATGCACATGTGCATATAGGTATGTTTTTCATGTTAACTAATAAATGTCAATTCTTATTTGTTAAAACACACGAACAATGTGATAAATTTGAGAAGTATACGATGTTTAGGTTGACGGATTGAAAAACAATGGAGATGTTGGATGAGCATCAATGAGGTGTGAAGAGTGTTGTAAGAAGATAAGTAAATGGGGAAGAAGATGAAAAGGGGACAAATAAGCAATATAATGGGACACTGTTGGTGAGCGTGAGGTTGTGAGATAATTAGAAATTTGTAGGTAGGTGGTTAGTGGTAACATGGGTGGTTCGTAATAAGGTTATTTTTTTCTATTATCAGTTGTTTTATTGTGTTGATGGTTGGTAGAAACTAAATGTAACTGTATAATAAAAACAGATCAATACAAAAAAGTTTGTTGTTTGAAGGATGATGCATGCACATATGTATATTGTGGGTGGTCTTATATGGTGGTTGATAGGTTGATTATGTTTGTGATTACTATTTTGGTGTATGTAAATTTGTATGATAAGGAAATTGTGATATGCACATATGCACAATTAAAATTAAACCCCCCACCATCCAAAAACCTGAACTCACCACCCAATCCCCCCCCCCCCCCCCATAAAAAACATAACCCCTTCCCACCATACATAAAACATAAGCCCTGAACACCATACATAAAACATAAGCCCTGAAGCTAAACCACTCGAAAAACCTAACTATATTAGTGAAATGCACATGTGCATGCAGTACACATTTCTTATTTTATAGTTCTTATATAAAGTTGTTTTAGGTTTATTAATGTTTGTTGTCATACACTTGTCTTATTTTTCAATGTATGGTATAATATGCATGACTACGCAATTAACGAGTTCGAGTGTATTTTATAAATCTATTCACATCCATTTAATGATCATTGAATAAATTTTTTCACTCCTTATATCTCATACCGCGTCCATTTTATAATCATTTAAGTATGGTAATTGACAATTCATTCAAAAGTGTGATTTAATAGTGAAATGCACATGTGCATACGGTGTATATCTGTATATATAATAGCGAAATGCACATGTGCATCAGGGATGACGTCATATGACGTCACAACAACCATTTTTTTATTTTTTTTATTTTTTTCGAATTAATAATGAAAAATAATCATTTTGGTGTTTTTACTTTTTTTATTTTTTTTATTTATTTAGGTTATATAATTTTTTTTATTTTTGTTTATTTTTTGATGGATGGGTTTTTGTAGACACCCTTCATATTTACAAAAATGCCACCTGTTCACATTGGTTCTTTGGTTCTCTCCCTAAATGGTGGTTCTCAAATGATCCCGATCATCTATATATATATATATATATATATATATATATATAGTGGAAGGATAGGGAGAAAACCCTCCAAAATGAAAAAACTCTAGAAAACCCTCAAAAAAACCTACTTCCCGAGCTTTTTTTTTTTAAAAAAAATTAGGGCATGTAATATACATGTTTTTGAGTGTTTTGAGCCAAAAAAATCAAAAAAGCGCCGAAGGGTTTTTTTTTTTTTAAAAAAAAATAAGTTTTGCATCATAACATATGTTACCAGTGCAAAAATAAGCTAACATGTGTTATGATGCAAAACTTATTTTTTTTTTAAAAAAAAAACCCTTCGGCGCTTTTTTGATTTTTTTGGCTCAAAACACTTAAAAACATGTATATTACATGCCCTAATTTTTTTTAAAAAAAAAAGCTCGGGAAGTAGGTTTTTTTGAGGGTTTTCTAGAGTTTTCTCATTATTTAGGGTTTTCTGTGGATCCATCCCCTATATATATATATATATATATATATATATATATATATATATATATATTAAAAGAACGACATTGTAAAAGTGTCGTTCTTTTAATAGATACTATAATAGCATAAACTCCATACAAAATGCTCATGCGTTTTTATATTAATATTTAATTAATAATTAAATATATATTCTTTTAAATGGTAATGTAACACCGCATGTTACGTGCCCGAGATTATATTAAAAAGTATTATATAATATAAATTATTACTAATTGAATAATTATTAAGATAAATTACATAGAATTTTTATGAACTTTTAAAGAATAAGAATTCGTAAAATAATAACTAGTTGTTTTCGCCTTCATGCGTTGTGCGAGTATAACAATGTCCATTACATGAGCGTTCTACCATTTGCAGTAGACTTGAATCAATATATCAAACTTATTCCTGTTGAAGCATTGACCAATCCACCATTCCCTTCCACCATGCTTTATGTTTTCAAAAATGTCTTCTCTACCTAACATCTTTGATAGTCCTGTCCATTCCATCCATCTCCTGATTAGTGGTGGCCGGCCTGTGCAATGCCATTAGTTATGCTTTCATTGTCACATTTTAGATAGAAATTTCCAACTTTATATTCCTTTGAGTTAAGTAAAGATAAAGTGCATTCTCGACTTAAAACTAAGATACTATTAACAGAGAAACATTAATGATAGTGTAGAATGCTAATTTACACCATAGTTGTCAAATCGCCTAGGCGCACTCAAGGCGCATAGGCCGAGCCCGGAGCCTAGACGCAAGGCGCATAAAAAATGACGGCTTTTTATAATTAAGCGCATAGTATAAAATACATTTTTTAGGGATTCTAGAGATGTTTTAGGCTTGTTTAGGGCTACTTTAGGATGTTTTAGGGTTGTTTAGGACTTGTTCATGACTCATTTAGGATGTTTTAGAGGTTTGTGCAACTTTAGCTTAAATTTGGCCGTAAATCAGCCCTGACAGTGCGCCTCAGAGCCTAGGCGCGCGCCTCACAGGGCGCAGCGCACTTGGTGCGCCTCGAGCCTAGGCGCGCTTTTGACAACTATGATTTACACACATACCTATGAGGAATGTACTTCAATCAAGACCAATCGAACTTATGGCAATTCGAAGTACTCAAAAATTACAATATAGTGATATACTATCAATGAGATCAACAGAAAGCGATGAAATATACTACAAAATTGTAAAAAGGTATAAATTATAACAACACATCATCCACCAAGAGCAAGAACAAATCAAGCAGCCTAATTATTCTCTCTTGAAAGTTCTTTTTTACATTCTCCAGCCCTGTAAAATATCCGCACTTAACGGCAAGGCAGAGCCACTTTTAATATAAATGAAAAGAAAACGGACGCACACTTAACCTATTACCAACGGAATTTAGTAGAAGAAATATGAAAATTACCATTACATGAAAGTCACCGAGACGCCTAAGAAGCCTTTGTCCTATAGATGACAAAACCATGCTAAAGAATCCTAAAATACCATAGATGGGCCAGAAATGATTTGTTCCATACTTCTCAATTTTCCCTTATTTGAATAAGATATTACATCCAACATACAAATTGATGCACCTTCAATATAAAGTATATGAATTATCCGGTAGAGATTAGTACTATACCCAAAATCACCATCCACAAACAAAACTAACATAGAACAAACAATAAAATTCGACCTCACTTCAGTATCCAACCTATCTTTGTTCAGTTCTTATATCAAGTAAAATTAATTGATTAAAAAGTTCTTTTGTAGGTTAATCCATCTTGTCATGTTTTTTTTATTATGTTTGTTTATTGTTAGATGAACATATAAAATGGAAACCAAACATTCAGGAAGCATTGAAAAAAAGAAACGGGTCAACTGTTTGTTACAGGCTCGTTCTTACTATACTCCTAAACGGTTTCAGTTTCAAATCAAACTTATGACAAATGTAATTAGTAAAAACAAACTCATCATTATTGAACAACAAAATTAAATGGACGACGTTATGGTTTACCGTCCATATCGATACTCAGAACTCAGAAGAGGAAAACAACAAATCCGAAACAAAAAAATGATAATGATAACATCATCTCAAATCTCAAAATCAAAGACCAAACAGAGAGGAAGGCGTAGAGAAACATACAAATACAACACCGCTGGCGCGGGCGAAAGTTGGAAACGACATGGATCTCTAGCCAAGTTGGAATCGTCGTCTTCTCCTCTCCAACTCAACCACCGCAAAAGGGACGAGGACTGATCCGTGTGAGAGGGGTGAGGTATGCACGAAAATTACAATTGGGGTATGGTTCAACTTCTTCATCATTAAATAGGTCGATAACGAAGGAGGCGGTGGCTGCTGGACGGTGGTGGTTACAACGGTGTTAGTTAGTGGTGTAGATGGTCTGACGTGGATGATGTGATGTTGGTGGTTAGGGAGCGGTGGCGGTTACAGAAGTGGTAGGTGACGACAGTTATCCGGTGGCGGTTACAGCGGTGGTGGTATCAGAATGATGGTGTGGCGGCGGTGGTGTAAGCTGGATCCCCTCTCCCGTTTCTCTCTCTGTAGATGAAGGAACACATGGTTGAGCAAATCGTTGATTTGAGAAAGAAGATAGAGGTACGGGTTAGTAGTTCTGTGCAAGGTTTTCAGAACCGGACCGGACGTCGAACCGGACCCCCGGCCGGTTCACTGGTTCGACCGGTCCGACCGGTTCGACGAACCGGCCCAAAAAAACAAAAAAAATTAAAAAATTAAAAAAAATTAAAAAATCCGGTCCGACCGGCCGGTTCACCGGTTCAACCCTGGTTCGCTGCAAAAACGGTCCGACTACCCGAACCGGACCGGTCCAGGCCCCGGAGCCCGGTCCGGCCGGTCCGGTCCGGTTTTCAAAACAATGGTTCTGTGTGCAGGGATAACTTTGGGATAGGAGATGAAGAAGACATGTATAAACAATGTCCAATGGTGGACAGCCACGTGGCACGTCGTACGTTAACGTAAACGCAGTATTCATTTGAGCGCTCTGTTTAATATATATAGAACTAGCTGATTACCTCGGGAGTGTCCCGGGGTTGAAAAATCTAATATGACTTAATAAAAAGGATTAAAGAAGTAAACAGTCTCAACCACTTTTAATGCTAAAGAAAGTTGTTCTAATGTTTATACTACGAAAATGGGCTCTCATGCTGCGTTCCCAGCAGATTAAAAAACATCTCAACCTCTTTTAATGCTAAGCATATCGTTATAGCACATGAACATGAGCAATTCATATATGTAATAGTAGGTTTAAAAACATATATACTATCATAACACGATTAGTACTTGCTTATATATGATTAATAAATCACCTAAACACATGTGTTTTTTTTCTGCATGAACAAAAACTCACTAAAAAAACATTTTTATTTCGTTTTTTGTATAACACTATGGTGATCGTTGGAAAGATAATAAAGCGATCGTTAATTTGGTGTAAATTGTTTTTTTCAAAAAAAAAATGTCATACATAAAAGTTACGTTTAAAAATTGTGAGTGAAAAATAAGAAAAAAATAAAGATAAAAATAATAATTAAAATATTTGAAATTTAAAAATAATAATTAACATTTAAAAATGTGAGAGGAAAATAAGGAAAAGATATTAATTAACATATTTGAAATTTTAAGATAATATAGATATTGATTTTATTTAAAAAAAGAAAATAAAAATATATTTTATTTAAAATAATAAATTCAATACTATCACCTCAAAGTGTCACATGACACCCTCCATTGAATGTCATCTCATAAAAATTCAATTCTTTTATTATAAGTTATAGATTACTAGCTTATACCCCGGGAGTGTCCCGGGTTGAAAAATCTAAGTAAAATGAATATTATTTTTTTTTTTTTATTATTATTATTATTATTATTATTATTATTACTACTCCTACTTTAAACAAATCTCTGCCATAAGTTATCATATTCTAATATAAAAAAAAGGGTAATTGGGTCGGATATCACCTAATCCCAGGTACGACCCAAACCCACAATTTTTTTTAAACTAATTCCAAACCTGACACAATACCTGTTGGGTTACAAAAATTAGTTGTTTTTTTTCTCCGTTTTTTATATAGCACTATGGTACTCGTTGGAAAGATAATAAAACGCTAGTTAATTTGGTGTAATTTTTTTCTTTAAAAAATCTGGTATATAAAAGATATTAACGTTTAAAAGTTATGAGAGGAAACATGAGAGAGAAAATAATAAAGTTTTAATATTTACATTTAGTAGATTAGATATTTAATAGATTATGTTAAATCATATTTAAACCTAGCTTATACCTCGGGAGCGTCCCGGGTTGAGAAATCTAAGTAAAGTGAATAAAATTAGAAGTATCTAAACTATAAAAATGACATCTATATAGCAATTACCTGTTGGAGAGCGTCCCAGGTTGAAATATCTAATATGACATAATAAAATATCTAATATGACAACATAATTAATGACTTGCCAATATATGATTAATGAATATTATTATTATTATTATTATTATTATTATTTTAAACAAATCATTGCCATAAGTTATCATATTCTAATATAAAAAAAAGGTAATTGGGTCGGGTATCACCTAATCCCAGGCCCGACCCAAACCTACAATTTTTTTTAAACTAATTCCAAACCTGACACAATACCTGTCGGGTTACAAAAAATAGTCGTTTTTTTTCTCCGTTATTTATATAGCACTATGGTACTCGTTGGAAAGATAATAAAACGCTCGTTAATTTGGTGTAATTTTTTTTTAAAAAAAATCTCGTATATGAAAGATATTAAAGTTTAAAAGTTATGAGAGGAAACATGAGAGAGAAAATAATAAAGTTTTAATATTTAAATTTAGTAAATTAGGTATTTAATAGATTATGTTAAATAATATTTAAACCATATTTATTTCTTTTTTTTTTAATTGGTTTAGAGTTGCCACATCACATCCTATGTGGCATATCTCAAAAGAGAGATTGCATAATATTATGTCATGTCATCAAAATGGCTTTGGTTTATTATATGTATAGATAGATAGATTATTAAAAAAGATAGTGGTATGGTGTCCCCCCTTATAAATATAAGGTTGTGGATTTAAATCCTTGCAAATGCAAGGTGAGGTGGAAAAAAGGTGTAATAAAAATTTGCCGTTCAAAAAAAAAAATTTATTAAACTTATAAGGAAAGTTTACAAAACACATGCACATATACAAGGCCGGCCCTGAGGGGATGCTGCGAGGACTCCCGGCCCGGGCCTAATTTCTAAAGGGGCATTTTGAGCGGCGACGAGTGTTTTCTTTCCGTAAGTATTTTCTTTCTGTTTTCGAACAAAAAAAAAAAGATCTCATCTTGAACATCACTGGTTATAAACGCAAGAAGGTGAAGAGTAGATAAGGAAGAAGATGAGTCATACATGATAACCTAGACTGGAAGGATACGACAAAATTAAAAAAAAAAAGTTGAAGTGTGTTATTTGAGATTTGTGTTGTGGTACAGTAATTGTGCAGCCTTTATAATAAATTTTAATATATAGTAGTACTACAAAACAATAATTATCTCACGCTTTTGCACATGATGCAAATCAAATTCGTTTTATTAAAAAGCTTTTGAAGTCTAGATATAAAATAATGGCCAATTATTATGGAATTTTAAGAAATGGTGGTTTTTTTATGAGCCAATTAGCGAAACATATTAATTTTTATAATTATTACGACACTTTTAGTTCTATGTTCGGTTCAACCGATCCGACTAGGGAACCAGTAAGGACACCGGTTCAACGTCCGCTTCAGTTATGGTCACTTGCTGGTGCTTATGGAAAGAACGAAACAAAAAAGTTTTTCATGACTCTACTCCTAAAGTGATCGAGGAGGTAGCGAGTGTTAGATCTTTGTCTTTTCTATGGTTTAAATATAGGTCGAGTCGATATAATATTGAGTGGAACGAGTAAGTTACGTACCCGTTGTATATGTTGTAATTTGGTTTGTTGGGCGGGTCTCGATTTGAGGTCCCGTCTCTGTTTAATGAAGTTTTAGTTAAAAAAAAAAACCCAACTTATATATGTGTATATATATATATATATATATATATAAGTTAATACACGGATAATGTATTTAGATTTGGGATATACCTATAATATTTTATTCTTTGAGTCACCTGAGCCAACCTGTACGAGGTCAGCTTCTTGTAGGATATGAGTGCCAAACTGTAATGGCCAACTAGATTAAGATGTCCGTGTCTATATAAATCCCAAGTTTAGATTATTAAACGTATATTAATTATAAATATATTTATGACCCTTATAATTGAACAGTAACTTTAATAGTTTTTTATTAACTTTTTGAGTTGGCACGTGCTCTCATCGAGGGTGTACACCTGTCTACCCACCAGGCCATCATACCTCCCTCTTCCACACACTACATCTGCATGCCTCTCTCTTCTCTATCACCTCCCACTAAAATCACTAACCCTAATCCAATTGAACCAGAGAATAATACACCATAAGAAACCATGAAACAGCAAAGGCCGATAGGCCCTTCCGCCGCAAACAATGAGCCATGTCCGCCGTCGCTGGAGTTTCAATCCACAGCCCAGATTCACTCTTCATAGAAGGCGGTTGGCGGAGCAGTGCGGCGTCTCCTCTTTTCGATCGGAGCTACTTTCAATCGACACCCACACCCATATTTTCTAAGAGAGAGAGAAAGAGAAACTAGAGAGAGAGAGAGAGAGATCGTTGAGAAAGAAAGGAATCATATCTAGATCTGAGAATTAAAGAGGAAAAGGATGATGGGACCATGGACACACTGGCGAAGGTTTGTAGGGGCGGGGAGGGGCGGCCGACCCCCAGATTTTCGCGCAGAAGTTCCGATTATATAATATCCGTATAAAAAATTTTGAAAATATAGGGTTTCGACCCCCTGAAACTGGTTTTCGACCCCCGAAACCAGTGACTTCCGACCCCCCGAACCTTCGGGTCAAGCTTCGCCACTGCATGGACAACTGATACCACGATACCTAGACCTCTCTTCAACGTCACCTTAAATCCAATGGCAAACTTTACTGCTTCTTTTCTAATAATCGCAGCAAGGTACTATTATTATTATTATTATATTATACGTACTATGTATTAATATTTAAGATGAATAGTGTTTTTTCCTATTTATAAATGGTATATATTTCCATACGCAAGGCATGTGTAGTGAAATAGCATGATGGTGTAGTGGTTATGTTTGTGTTTGTTGATTGTCGTTGGGCAAGTTCGATTCCTATCGTTCCCCATGTCAATTTTCTTTTTTTCATTTTTCTTCTTTGGCACGTGTACCATGAGCTTAGTGTTTTAATTTCTTTATTGTTAGTTTGCCACGCGTCGAATGTATCTCTTAACAGCTATGCTTCCACCGCCTCCCATATCCTCCTTCCCTATGAGTTTTTTAGGCCTCTGCCTCACATTTCCTTCTTTCTTCGGATCTCCTCCATATGCCATAATAGTGTTTCTTTTTGCAGGTATTTCACTCTCTTTCACCAGAGCTGTTCATCTCCTCATCTTCCAGGCGTCACTGATGTAATATATGTATATGTTTATGGTAATTTTTTTTTTATGAAATGAAAAAAAAAAATCCTCTAACAATTATCTTGAAAATTATCATATGCTGATATGAAAACCTTGACTCAAAAATTTAGATTAGGTAACCATAACTATTAAATGCCGCAAAGTCGGGAATTGGATTTCAAATTAATCCGGCCCTTATTTCGCAACAGACCTCAAGAATTGTTTTAAAACCTTTATGGCTTCTTCTTCTCCGCTTTATCCCGAACCCCTCTGCAACCTCACCAATTTGTTTCACACCCCGTAAAAAAACCAGTGGCTGCCGCGACAATTTTGACAGCCGCACCACCTTCATCGGTCACAAAAAATCACCTTCGCACACCATCTCCGTCCGTCTCCATCTGATCGGTTATTTGATTTCTCCACCAAACGACCAGCCACCCGCCACACAAGTCGAACCAGCGCCTCCTCATCCGTTTAACTCTGCTCTTAGTTGAGGTAATGGTTTCGAGCCTCCATCATGGTATATGTTTTGCGACGATTCATTTGGTTCCGGCGATAATAACCTTAGTAAATTTAGACTTTTGATGTTGATGAATATATTTTATGCTGTTATGCTTGGTAATTTTGGTTGTGCTACTTTGTACACAAAATAGACATAACTAATGACCCTTGAGCATTTGACTCTCGTAATCTGTTTAGTGAAGAACAATATTTATATCATTAACTAGATACACAATAGATAACTTCCATGGGTTGGCTTATTGTTTTGCATACTACCACATGAAATATGAATCTTATTTTAATTCAGTTTCACAATTCATAAAAATACTATATATTTGGAGTATTGGCAAAAAAATAATGATGTAAATAATAAATGGGTAAACTGATTTTGAAACATACATACATATGTCTAAATAATATTGCGTTTCAAGTATTTGGTAATTAAGATAGGTTATACATTGTTTATATATTACTATGTATTAAGAAATTGTGAGTCCTGTATTTTTTTAATGAATAAGTAATGTATATGGCTATTTAACCCATTAAGGTAATTAGTCATGAGTCATAAAGGTCCTCATCGCCGGACAATCAATGCGTCATCGATTCTCATATCTGAATTAATGTTAATAAATTTGATAATGAAAATATAGGGTCGCGTACTTGATTGAAGACAACTTGTTTTGCTTTACTTGCTAAACTGAGGTACGGATTCTCATTCTTGACATCATAGTATTTCTTTTATCATGTCCGTCACTTTGTAGTGCGGATTTTGTCTTAGATTCGTATTATAAGTTTGTCAAATTCGTTGTAGCAGGCAATATACCTATTAATTTGTGATCATTGTTGCATGTTCCTGTAAATATTATTTTCTTTTTCTTTAAGTTATTTGCGTGACCTTATCCTTTGTGCTCGATCACCCGAGCAGTTTGTTTTTGACCTGTCGTTTTGGCGTCAACAACATGGCACTCATCGTGACAGTGCGTAATAAAAGTTCACGGCGTTTCTAGATTGTGTTAGTGTAACACTTGGCCCCTAGAGGCGCATAGACACTACAACAAAAATGGGTTTTTAGTACGCACAAAAGCGTCCTAAAATGTTATTTTATAGGACCTTTTATTTAATAGGACCAACGGTAAAAGCGTTTCATGTAAGGGGGTCGTAATAAGTCACGAAACTTAAAAAGCGTCCTAATATCTCAAATAAGATTATGAAACCAAGTTTATGGTCGCATAATATGTCCCAAAAAAACTCCTAATAAAACATATTAGGACACTTTTACAAGGTTTTAACATGTGCTTACTTAGTTTTAATATTTTAATACACATACAAGAGTCCTAAAAAATTAATTTATAGGACCCTTATGATGTAACATTATAGGAGCATTAGTACCAAAAAAGGGGTCCTAATATCTCAAATAAGATTATGAAACCAATTTTATGGTCGCATAATATATCAATGAACAAACAATATAGCGTCTTAAGAAAAGCATATTCGAACACTTTTATAATGCTTTAACAAGTTAAATAGGACAAAATTTCAAAGTCCTAACAAGTCATATGATACAACGCTTTTTTAAACATTAATCACACACACAATTTTATGATATAATGTACATCAACGAATGAAAGAAAAAAAAAACTTTATTATATTTCAAATAAGCATATTCATAACAAAAACACTAAACATAAATTTATCCAACATAAACTCTTGTAACATTTAACAAAGAAATTAAAAGCAATGAAAGAATCAAGCAGCATAGAATCATGAGTCATCATGCGTCCTCAATCCTCACGGACTACCTACAAATAAACCATCCATGTATAACCATTAAGTTCCAAATTATTAAAATTATTCGTATCACAAGATTAATAAATACATACTGAGATGAAAGGACAAGGCCATGCAATGGAGGCACCAATACAATCTTGAATTGTGGAAAATAACCCATATGGTCTCACCAACTTTTCATCTATTTTTATTGCTACTTGAATGTTTACCTCACACCATTCTGGTCCAATCTCTGTACCACCAACTAGCTCATTTGGGTCCAAACTCTTCACCCATCCTCTTGCTACAATCTCGGTAGAGTTTAGAATGCTTTTGAGAACAACTTCATCTCCCACCTAGATTTTAGTTTTCAACAAACATATATCAAATTCTAGTCACAATAGTACAAGTAACATTTCACAAAAAAATAATAATAAAGATTTATATAGAAAAATACCAGTAAACTTGGAGGTCCATTGGTTGCAATAGGGAAATGTGGTGATGTAAGAGGTGGAACACTAGGACCATCCCTACACCCTTTAATCTCCAATACCTGGGCTTGTAGCCGGAGCACGGTACTAGTAAGTTCTTCACATTTAGACTTCAATTGGATGTTTTCTTTACGACATGTTGAACGACTTGGTGTTACACCCCAAACATCAGAAGCACGAACACCCAGACCATACATAACTGCATCACCATTTCGATCTTTCCCCATTACTTTAGAAAAACGTCATCTGGTCCAGGCTTATCGATCGAGCTATCAGGAAGATTAGAACTAAGTTGTTGCATCTGTGCCTGTATTAGACATAGTAACAAAAATAAGATATGTATTTTTAACAACATCAAGAACATAAAGAAAAGATATGTATATGAATATATAAGATATTACTTACAATTGCTTTTGCAGCTTCCACATTTTTTGTAGTTCCATGTTTGGAGAAACATGTACGAAACATTTCCAATCGACTTGGATCTTGTCCCAAAGATGCCTGTTTGAATAAAAAGAAAATAAGTAGTAACAATGGATATCGACATGCTACATTAAGAATAGCACTATTTCATACAATCACCTTTAGCTCTTCATGAACTCGAGCATAACTTTTTTTACCCGTAACTTGCACCATCTTCTTTTTTGACCGATTCGCCTTGTTTTTTTCACTTACCATCTTCAATAGAAAAATAAAATATCATAATGAGAAATAAACTAATTGTAACATCCCAAATTTTGAGGATTTATATTTGAAGTGTAAGGGTATTTCATACCTTAGACTTTGTTTTATTCCAATACTTCACAAGTCTCCTCCATTGTTTTTTTTGCACTTGTTTTGGCCTAAAACTAATTTGTTCCTGAAGTGACAAAGACGGATCATAGTAGCGTTCCTTAACTCTTGCCCTCCAGTTCTTGATCTTCTTCCCAAATGATTGCAATATCCAGCCTTCAGCGTCTTCTGGAATATCAAATTTTGTCTAAAAATGGAACATGTCACATTAGAAAACAAATACTTTAGTCATTCATTAACAAACATATTTTTAATTATGTACCTTTATGAAGTCGAGCAACGTTTGTTTTTTGGTGTCCTTAACTTTATTCCATGGTTTATAAATCGGACAGTACTTTCCACTCCTTGAAAGGGTTCCCATGAAATGGGTTAGTTTACTACTTTTGTCACCAATAGGTTGTCCAAGTTCATTAACTAAAATAGGAATTCTATCCCCTTTTTCTTGGGCCCAAACTTCTGGCATACGTGTAGGTCCTCTCACTCTTTTACGTACATTTCGAACTACAAAAAGTGAACATGATTTACAATGTACATGTATGCATTAAAAATACTATATAAATTGAAAGGCAATATATTAAGTCTGTACGTTTTCTTAGTTTTATTATAGTTTCTTATATATTCATCATGTTTCACACGATATATGTATTGAGAAACAAAAAAAAAAAAAAAAAAAAAATGAAGCAATCAAGTAAATTAGATAAACCTGCTTCATTTTCTGGTTGTTGAACTTCAAACTCTTCATCAACCAGTTCATCGATCTCATTTTCTAAACCATCCATGTGTTTATTTCCATCATCTTCAGTGACATCTTGTTCTTAATTGATATATAGAGTTACAAAAACAGTAAGCAACGAAAACAGTTAACTGAATCAAACTTAATACTATTGAATATCATATATAAAATATTTGAAAAGAGAAAATATAGGTACCATGAAATATCATGTCACGCTCTCCGTGGTCATCATTGTTGTCGACTGCAAATAACTTTCTTTTAGCTACAATTGATTGCCCTCTCGTGTAGCCTTTGTCAGACTCTGGTACACTACTATTTATTGGCCTCCTTGTGTCAATCACTTGTCCCTTTTGCATATGAGATTTTGCAGATGTTAGCACATGAGAGACATTAGGAGCAATAACTCGTTTTTGTGCTAAATAAGCATATCTGTTCATGGACTGCGGAGCAATGTATCTTGGATGTTTCTGTAACTCAAACGGTTAGAAAACAAACATAAAGACATTATATTATCCAAATTTGTTATTAGTACCTTTTTAGAGATATTTGTAGCATCTTCTTTCAAATAATCTTGCTCAACACCAACATCTTTCTCACTGGTATCAATTGGTTTCTTTTTATTTTTCTTTGTTTTATCATGCTCTGCTAGACTTTTCAAAGACTTAGCAGTATTTTTCAATTTCAGGGCTTGTAATTTTTTTTTGTGCTCTAGAATATTCAACATTCTACTCTTTTCATAAGCATTCATATGTCTTATGGGGCTTTGGCCTTGCATGTTTTTATCTTCCATTACTAGTGTACACAACCAAAAAAAATTCTTATCATGAATCTAGATGGAAAGACCAAGGATCATGTAAAAGCATGCCTTGATTTGCAAGCATTGAGTATTAGACCTGAACTTCATCCTAGAGTTCAAAATAACAACAAAGTGTATTTGCCACCTGCTTGTTTCTCAATGAATAAAAAAGAGAAAGATATATTTTGTCGTGTGCTTAAAAAGGTGAAAGTTCCGGATGGTTATGCAGCTAACATATCAAGATGCGTAGAGTTAAAACCTCCAAAATTGTTTGGCCTTAAAAGTCATGATAGCCATATTTTGATGCAGCAGTTGCTTCCCCTTGCTTTGAGAAATGTGTTACCTAAGCACGTGCGTTATCCTGTGATGAAGCTATGTCGTTACTGTAAACAATTATGCTTAAAAGTTCTCAATCCAAATGATTTGGTTCAAATGGAACATGAGATTGGAAAAATCCTTTGTGATTTAGAAAGGATTTTTCCGCTATCGTTCTTTGATGTCATGGTTCATCTTTCGGTTCATCTAGCTACAGAGGCCAAATTAGGAGGGACGGTTCATTACCGTTGGATGTATCCAATCGAGAGGTGCGCATTTATATTTTAGTAAATACCTTTTTTAAAGAATATTATTGAATCTCATCTTAATATTTTTTATCACTCAGGTATTTATCTACATTAAAATATTACGTCAAAAATAGGAGTAAACCTGAGGGTTCCATTGCAGAAGGATATTTGGCTGAAGAATTTTTGTCATTTTGTTCATTTTACCTATCAAGTGATGTCGAGACTATACATAATAAGACAAGTCGAAATTATGATGACGGTGGTTCTGAGGATATTTTACCTATCTTTTCTATGTCGGGTCGGCCGATAGGTGCTACAAAGGTAGAGATGCTAGACCTTGACATTTTGGCTAAAACACATTCATATGTGTTGTTCAATTGTAGTGAAGTTGATGAATTTCGAACGTAAGTAGTTATTTAGAAGTTATGAGTTCCATTTCTTATATTCTATTTGCGATTGTTATTGTTGTTATCATCATTATCATCTTTTAACATTGCAGAGAACATCAGACGATTGTTCGTCATGAAAATCGGAAATTACGTGAGCGTGAGATTCAACGTTTACATAGCGAGACTTTTGAGTCGTGGTTTGAAGATCATGTAAGCAATAGATATATGTGTATTACTTTTGAAATCCAATTTTAATGATATAACAATTTTAAGCTTCTAATATAGTTGGATGTATAATTTATATTTTAACACATCTTGCCTTAATTCAGGTTGCGGAGCTTCATACTAGAGGGGATCATAGAATCACAGAAGATCTAAGAGATTTGGCAAGTGGCCCAGCTGAGTTTGTGAAAAAATATAAGGGATTTATCATAAATGGTTTCCGATTTCACACAAAAGTTCTAGAAGAGGATAGGAAAACACAAAATAGTGGAGTTATGCTTGAGGCCATGACTAATAGTTTCTCGAGTGCTAGAGATAACAATCCTATCGTGGGAGATGTAACATACTATGGGGTTTTGAATTATATCATTGAGTTAGAGTATGCTGTTGACAAGAAAGTAGTTTTTTTCCATTGTGATTGGATCTCGAATGGTTCAAGGAAAAAACAAGATGAGAATGGGTTTACCCTACTCAATTTTGAAGGTTTGAAGCCTCATAACGAGCCTTTTATACTAGCTTCTCAAGCACAACAGGTATTTTATGTTGCAGATCGTGTTGACAAAGGATGGAAAGTTGTGATCGACAACGCCTAGAGATTCTTATGACATGAACGAACAAACATGTCTTGATGATGTGGAAACACATTTGCAAAGTGACACATCTATGGGTCCTCAACTTGATGAAAGTATGAATATTGAATTGGTTAGAACGGGTTTAAATGGGACCGTTGTTGACAAAAATACCTTTGTTTTTTATGGAGATGAAGATCTATTTGAAGCTGCTTAATAATTTCATTTAGTTAATTAGTAATATGCTCTTTTTTAACTTGTTACTAGTGGGTTCTTTTGGTTTTTTTATGTGACAAAGTTGTAAAGACATCATGGCATATTGTACTATATAGTTCATATTTCGTTAATTATTTGTATCGATATTAGTTTGTGACCCCGAGCTTCGCAGTGGATCAAGCCTATTCAGAAGGGGTAACATTACACCACAGGGAAAAAAAACTTAATAAAAAAGTTGGTGGCCAAAACGGAAAAAAAAAAACTTAAACAAAAATTAAAAAAAACATTGTGTGGCCGAAATGATTATTTAATATATTCTAATTGTATCAACATTAAGATGACTACTAGGAAAGCCTGTGCGTTATAATGTAGTTTAGATATTGTATGAAATGGATTATTTTGCTACATGATTTTTTTATTATGACTCAGATATCAAGTGTCCTATTACAGTGTATTATAATATAATACCACTATGATTAAGCATCCTATAAAGGTTAACGTTATAAGACCCAAGTGTTAAGTGTTCTATTAAGCTATGTTATAATAAAACTCTAGCAAATAAGCATCCTATAAAACTGATGTTTTATGACTAAAATATCATGTGTCCTATTACGGTGTATTATAATAACACCACAATGATTAAGTGTCCTATAAAGGTTAAAGTTATAAGACACATATGTCAAGTGTCCCATTAAGTTATGTTCTAATATGACTTGACTAGAAAGGGTCCTATAACATATAACATTTATGACTTAACTACAAAGTGTCGTATTAAGTTATGTTATAATAGGACCCCCGGTGATCATGGGTCTTATTACATTACTACATAATAGGACACCAACAACTAAATGTCTTATAAATTGCTTTATTAGGATCTACATTTTAAGTGTCTTATTAAGTTATATGATAATAGGACCCCAAAGAATCATCCGTCCTATTAGTTAGCTTTTTAGGACACCCGTTTAGTAGCGTATATTATAAAAGGACCCCAAAAGTTCATCCGTCCTATTAAATAATTTTTTAGGACCCCATTTTACAAGCGTCCCACACAAAAGGTCCTTAAAAGCCCTTTTTGTTGTAGTGAGATCGATTTTAGCTTTGAGTTTGAGTTTGTTTTGTGGAGATTGGAATAATGGGTGTACGCCACACTCACCATCTCATAGGTGCATAGACTAGCTATCTGTGTACCAGTTTGTCGGTTTGTTTTGGCTCATGGGTGGTTTCCGTTTGACGTGACTTAATTTATTGTTACGTATAGTCACGCAGTTTGATATTCGTATATATTTTGGATTTTGTTTCGGTATGCTCCGTTACGTTTGAAATTCTCCCGAATGAGTAGTGGGTTTGGGGGTTTTTATAAGGGGTTGGGTTTGATGGTTTACTAAACCATCAAATGGTTTTAAATATGTGGTGGCAACATGAGGGGAAGACATGTGTCCTCCCTCATGACTATGCATATTGGGTTCGGTCCGGTTCGCAACGCGTATTAGTTCGGTCTTATAACGTGTTTATCAGTTTAATATTTATATCTGTTAGTTCGGTTTTCAGTTTTGAATATAACCGTCTTGCTTAACATTTGTTTTTGTTCATCATGTATTACGTGATAATATTAATAATAATAATATGCGAAAAATTTTGGTGTTCAATCTGGGTTGTTACAGCTTACTTCATAGATTGTGTTCAACATTTCTTTCGGTATGGGTTTGGGTTCGATTTTAAAATATAGTTGTTGGGATTTTGTATTTCTTCCTTTCCTTTCGTCCATTCTTTACATGAACCATTGATTTCTCTGTTACTGGGCAATTTTTGGCTCAGCCGTATTTTTCTTTGTTGTGTTATCTTATGTGTTCGCAGGTAATCTCGGGAATCAGGGATGAGTGAGAGATAAATGAAGTTCAAGACTTTTCATTTCGTTTAAATTCAATAATAAATAAATTGAGACTTAGGATTTTGATCGGTTTGATTTGAGACTCTCGGTTGTCTTTTGGATTCTATTTTTTTATATATGGATTGTGTTTGGTTTTGATATCTGTAATAGTGACATTTCAACCTGTCCGGGTTGGGGTGTGACAATTATGGTATCTGAGCCCAGGCTCTTTCCTGTAGAAAACTTAAACATAAATAACGGAACATGTGAGGTAATGGGTAGACGTTGGGTTAGAATTCATCCTTCTCATTTTCCGCATAATATAAATGCTTTTCTCTACTCACACGTATAACTTCCTTTCAGAATGGCTCCTAGACATACGGACAACTCTAATGATGATGCTGAGGCTTCTGGCAACGTTCCCCTTGAGACCCTTGTCGCTGAAGCTGTTAACGCAGCGATTGCTGGTTTAGTTCCAAACTTGATCCAACAGTTGCAGCAGGCTAACACCAACGCTAATGCTAATGCTAACGCCAACGCTAATGCTAACGCCAATGCTAATGCGAATGCTAATGCTAATGCCAATGCCAATCCTCCTGATGGCATTCATGTCTGGCTAGATCGTTTTCAAAAGCAAAAGCCAAAGTCTTTCAGTATCGCCGATACTCCAGTTGAAGTAGAGAATTGGATTGCCCACATTGAGAAGTTGTTTGAGGTTTTAGGAGTTGATGATGTTTTCAAAGTTAGGCTTGCTAGCTATAAGTTGGAGGATGATGCTCAACGTTGGTGGAAGACTTTGAAGAATGCTAGAGGAGGTGATAATTATGTTGCTACATTGCCATGGAATGACTTTCGTACACTATTTTATCAACAATACTTTACTGATGCTGACCGCAACGAGTATTTGAGGGAGTATTCTATGATCATGCAGGATGACGACGAACCAATCATGGAATTTAAAGCTCGTTTCTGTCACCTGGTAAGTTTTCTGGGCCCAACCGCTGGTACTCATGAGCAGCAAACCAATCGTTTCAAGTGGGCTGTGTGTGATCGGGATAGGAAATTTATCTTGAACCTTCGTTTTGCTGACATAAATGAGATTGTGGATGCGGTCAAGAATTTGGATAATGATAAGAAACACCGGGAGAAGGCTTTTGATGATAGTCGCAAACGGCCAAGGGAAAACAACCAGGGTAATTCTTCTACTCGTGATAGCGATGATCAATTCCGAGGCCGTCGACACCGTTTTGACAGGAATTACAATAATCAGAACCAGAGGCCAGCGCAACAAAATCAGGTTCCAAATCAAGCTCAGCCTCAGAACCGGCAGAACCCCGCGCCAAACCGTGACCCTCCTTGTGCCACTTGCGGGAAACCTCATAAAGGGGTTTGTCGTCGAGCTGCAGGACTTTGTTTCAATTGTGGAGATGCAGGACATATGGTTAGGGAGTGCCCTAATGTTAATCCTAGAGCTAATACAGGGGAAACGCCACTAATGCCACATGTATGGTTTTTGGTTAAGTGCATATTTTGATAAACATGATATGATTGTGTGCTCTAATTGATACTTGTGCACCTAATATGTGATCACTTTTTGTTTGCTAAGCATTTGAGGTCTGCGTTGATTGCCTTCGAGTACCTACTACTTAATTTGCCCTTTTACCTATTATGTTTATAGAAACTGTTCGATTTGAAACTAGTCCGTTATCTGTTTCGTACTTGGATACTTGGTATGTTTGATTTTTTTGTGATCTCGTACAAATATTAATACGTTTCAATTTCCATTTACCCGTCATTCCGATAACGCGGCAATCCCCATATTATGTGATGTGTCGTATACATTTATGATAGTCGAAATCTATTATATGTGAATTTGCTTGTTACCGATACTGAGCAATTTTGAGGACAAATTTTTTTTAAGAGAGGTAGAATTGTAATATATGTATATGTTTATGGTAATTTTTTTTTTTATGAAATGAAAAAAAAATCCTCTAACAATTATCTTGAAAATTATCATATGCTGATATGAAAACTTTGACTCAAAAATTTAGATTAGGTAACCGTAACTATTAATGCCGCAAAGTCGGGAATTGGATTTCAAATTAATCCGGCCCTTATTTCGCAACAGACCTCACGAATTATTTTAAAACCTTTATGGCTTCTTCTTCTCCGCTTTATCCCGAACCCCTCTGCAACCTCACCAATTTGTTTCACACCCCGTAAGAAAACCAGTGGCTGCCGCGACAATTTTGACAGCCGCACCACCTTCATCGGTCACAAAAAAATCACCTTTGCACACCATCTCCGTCCGTCTCCATTTGATCGGTTATTTGACTTCTCCACCAAACGACCAGCCACCCGCCACACAAGTCGAACCAGCGCCTCCTCATCCGTTTAACTCTGCTCTTAGTTGAGGTAATGGTTTCGAGCCTCCATCATGGTATATGTTTTGCGACGATTCATTTGGTTCCGGCGATAATAACCTTAGTAAATCTAGACTTTTGATGTTGATGTATATATTTTATGCTGTTATGCTTGTTAATTTTGGTTGTGCTACTTTGTACACAAAATAGACATAACTAATGACCCTTGAGCATTTGACTCTCGTAATCTGTTTAGTGAAGAACAATATTTATATCATTAACTAGATACACAATAGATAACCTCCATGGGTTGGCTTATTGTTTTGCATACTACCACATGAAATATGAATCTTATTTTAATTCAGTTTCACAATTCATAAAAATACTATATATTTAGAGTATTGGCAAAAAAATAATGATGTAAATAATAAATGGGTAAACTGATTTTGAAACATACATACATATGTCTAAATAATATTGCGTTTCAAGTATTTGGTAACTAAGATAGGTTATACATTGTTTATATATTACTACGTATTAAGAAATTGTGAGTCCTATATTTTTTTAATGAATAAGTAATGTATATGGCTATTTAACCCATTAAGGTAAATAGTCATGAGTCATAAAGGTCCTCATCGCCGGACAATCAATGCTTCAACGATTCTCATATCTGAATTAATGTTAATAAATTTGATAATGAAAATATAGGCTCCCGTACTTGATTGAAGACAACTTGTTTTGCTTTACTTGCTAAACTGAGGTACGGATTCTCATTCTTGACATCATAGTATTTCTTTTATCATGTCCGTCACTTTGTAGTGCGGATTTTGTCTTAGATTCGTATTATAAGTTTGTCAAATTCGTTGTAGCATGCAATATACCTATTAATTTGTGATCATTGTTGCATGTTCCTGTAAATATTATTTTCGTTTTCTTTAAGTTATTTCCGTGACCTTATCTTTTGTGTTCGATCACCCGAGCAGTTTGTTTTTACATGTCGTTTGGGCGTCAACGACATGGCACTCATCATGACAGTGCGTAATAAAAGTTCACGGCGTTTCTAGATTGTGTTAGTGTAACACTTGGCCCCTAGAGGCGTATAGATCGATCTTAGCTTTGAGTTTGAGTTTGTTTTGTGGAGATTGGAATAATGGGTGTACGCCACACTCACCATCTCATAGGTGCATAGACTAGCTATCTGTGTACCAGTTTGTCAGTTTGTTTTGGCTCATGGGTGGTTTCCGTTTGACGTGACTTAATTTATTGTTACATATAGTCACGCAGTTTGATATTCGTATATGTTTTGGATTTTGTTTCGATATGCTCCGTTACATTTGAAATTCTCCCGAATGAGTATCGGCTTACTTCATAGATTGTGTTCAACATTTCTTTCGGTATGGGTTTGGGTTCGAGTTTAAAATATAGTTGTTGGGATTTTGTATTTCTTCCTTTCCTTTCGTCCGTTCTTTACATGAACCATTGATTTCTCCGTTACTGGACAATTTTTGGCTCAGCCGTATTTTTCTTTGTTGTGTTGTCTTATGAGTTCGTAGGTAACCTGGAAATCAGGGATGAGTGAGAGATAAATGAAGTTCAAGACTTTTCATTTCGTTTAAATTCAATAATAAATAAATTGAGACTTAGGATTTTGATCGGTTTGATTTGAGACTCCCGGTTGTCTTTTGGATTCTATTTTTTTATATATGGATTGTGTTTGGTTTTGATATCTGTAATAGTGACATTTCAACCTGTCCGGGTTGGGGTGTGACAACTAACTTGCAATTTTGGTCGACTTCTGGCACGCGTTTCACACAATTAATGTTCCTGTTTTGATCGGTTCTGTTTTGGATTCTTTTTAGTTTACGTTATAAAAATGCACCTCATTTGCGTTTCCCATATTTCCACAAGTTAAAGCTTTAGTTGCGTCCAATTTTTGTTTGCTATTTGGTGTTTCTTATGTTTGTTTTCAGTGGGCTTCATCAAGACGTAGTTTTAGGCCGGACATTGGCTGTAGTTGAAGGGATAGCAGAATTTTTGGTAGGTTTTAGGGAACTTTTTTAAACGTTTTCTTAGTATTGGGATCATAGAGTTGTTTTGATGCAGCTTTGGTGACAGTGACTGACAATATGGATCCCGGTGTATCAGGAACATTGAAGAGTTTCTCGAGCAACTTTGACCCTTATAAGACTAAGGGGTGTGGCTCGGCAAATGGCATCGGGGCCTGACGTGGACCCATCTGCCGAAGCCAAACACCACCCCCGATTGGAAATCGGTGCAATCGGTGATAATGTGCCGCCCTACCCGTTCCTTGAATCGCATTTTCCGAACACTTTGTATTTTGTCTTTTTCTACCAATTTATATATATATATATATATATATATATATATATATATATATATATATATATATATATATATATATAGGGAAATTATAGATTGAAAACCACCTCCACTTGAGCAAACCAAGAAAACCCCATTAAATAACCAACATTGCTTCACGTATGCCTTTCTTCTTTTTTATCAAAGGGCATTTTGGTAACATATATTTTCTGATGTTTTGTAAGGTGGTGTTTGTTTTTGAAGAGGTAAAATGACTGCAGTCTGCGGACCACATCTGCAAACATCTGCAGAAGAAGAGGTGGACCAAAGGTCTGCAGTCTGCAAGAAGAAGACTGTTTGTTTGTTAACGTCTGCAACCTAACCTAACCATAACCAACCACAACCCACCTGAACCGAATCTGACCCGGACCAGAGCCAAGACCATATCCAGATCCACCAATCCCTAACAACAACACAGATATATACCAGTCAACTATTTCACATGTAAATAATATTATTAATAATATGTTAATATTAATAGCATTTCAACAAATAGCATTTCAATAATATAGTATGCAACAGGGAGGAACCAGACGATCGGAGAGTTGCAAATCAACTCTAAGATGATGATTATTATTATTATTATTACTATTATTACTGTTGTTGGTTGAAACAGTGGTGAGAATATTAATAGTTTGAGGTTGAGAGGTGAGTGAAGCTGGGAGTAGTGGTCTAATGGTGGTTTTAGATGATGGGTTTGTGGTGGAGAGAACGGTGGATGAATGGAGAATGGAAACAGAGATTACTGACGGTTGCAGCCATGGACGGTGGATGAATGGAGAATGGAGGAAGAGGGCGGCGGGAGGAGGACGGCGGCGGCGGTTGACTGTGGGGAGGAGGGGGCGGAGCAGCGGTGGCAGAGGGGAGAGGAGGATGGCGGTGGCGGAGGAGGGGAGAGGAGGAGAAGAAGAAGAGAGGAGGAGAAGAGAAGAAGTGAAGGTGAAGAAGAAAGAGTAGATGATGAACTTGATGATGATGATGAATTGATGTTGCTGCTGTGAAGAAGAGAGGAAAGAAAAAGAATTGGAGAAGAGGTGGGAATAAGCTAGAAGATATAGGTTTATGTCTGCACCAAGAAGAGGTCAGGAAGACCTTTTTTAGTGAAAGGTCTTCAAAAAAACAAACAATCTGCGCGCCCCAAACATCTGCCCGCGTCTGCGCGGTGCAGACATAAGTGGTCAGAAGCACTTCTGACCAAAAAAACAAACACCACCTAAGTGTGTAATCTAGTCTGACACCATCTCTTTCTCTCTCTCATTTATACACCTAAATCCTTCCAAATACTTCCAAATCTCTCTCTCACCTCCTACTTTTCTTTTTCTTTCTTCTTTGACTAAACTCATGAGAATAATATATAAAAACAATATACAAACACACAAACCCATCCTACACCACGATCTGTCTTCACTCTTCATCTTCTTTCTTTTTTTTTTCTTTTTCTTTTTTTTTTAGCCAAACCAACCATAACTCAAGATTTTTGTGATTCATATCTTTTTTTAATGTTTTAGCTAAAATATTATATTTCATTTACATATATATGTGTCATGTGTGTGGCTAAACAGCCAACATGTGTTTTGATATGAAAACACAGATCATCGAAAGTCATTTTCTACATTTTCGAAATATTCTATGTATACAATTATCTAAACTTTTTTTTTTTAAAAAAAAAACCTCTGTCAGTGAAATTATGTTTAATTTTGTTTCCCTTTCTATAATATCACAACAACTTATTGTCGATCTATGTCCAGATGCGAGTGGTGGCCTTGGTGAAGTTGGTGATGCGAGTGGTATGGTGGTGTTGTTTTAGATCTGATCAGAACAGAGGGTGGTACGAGATCTGGTTTTAATTGAAGGTATGGAGGTGGGAGATGGTTTTGGTGTTTTTGATGATGGAAACGTTGGTGGTGGTGGCACAAGTTGTTCTTTGTTAAATTTTTTGTAAATCTTTTTTTATTTTTTTATTTTGATATATTGAATACTTGGTCAAAGCATATATTTTTTAGTTGTC